>SNQJ01S0223734.1:0-14840 GCA_010110895.2 Picea sitchensis
GCTATGGTCGATGGTGAATATTGTATTCTGAGAGAGGAGACTGTGAGAGACAGAAGAGGAAGTTACGACGGGTTTTGTTGTAGGTTGTATCCCTTCATTTGTTGGATAATAATAAAGAAAGGACCTGACAATTTATCTAGTGGACGTAGCCCACACTGGGTGAACCACGTAAATCTGTGTCTCTCTTATATTGTGTGTCTTCTGTGTTTTGTTTCTGCATTTGTTTTATTTTATTGCTCCGCGGTTCTGTTTTTCTAACAAATATATCTATGTTATATTGTTGTCTTTCTTGCAATATCTCTGAATATTTCTATGTTAGATCTCCACTCTCATTTCATGCCGAAAATAATCTGGATCAAGTGCAGAAGAGAAGACTTCCAGAGAGCCAGCCATTGGAGCAGCTAGATGAGGTGATTGAAGAAATCTGAAGGCTGATGTTGAGGTCAGCGTAAGAAAAATTCAACAAAGAGGAGCTCAACAGAAGGAAGCCTGCAAGAGAAGTAGGGAAGCAGAAGCAGTAGTAGCAGTAGCAAAGCAGTGGAGTAGGTGGACATCTCCAAAAGATAATTTGGGATCCAGGAGTATTTCAACAACAGATCTAGGAAGCTCATGAGCAGGAGCTCATGAATTTTTCACAGCAGTGGAGTATGATGCAAGAGCATCGCTTCACCCAGCAATGCGCTAGCTAGACAACACATTCAGCGTGCATTCAATGGAGGAGAGAGGCACTGACCCTCTCATTTTTTTTTAAATTTGAAATTGTAATTAAATGCAATAGTTGTTGTAAGGCTGGAAGAGCCAGAGCAATGCCTTTGCGCAGATAGTATATGGAGTTGCCTTTAATGGTTGACAAGATGATAAGATCTAGATCTGATTCGGACTAGACATCCATTGAATGTAATTCAATGTAAATTAATGAGAGTAGGTGAGATGGAGGGAAGAGCTCGAGGAGCCCCTTTTGTAGAAAATATCTTTGTATCAAAATTCTTATGTTAGAGAGGCGAGAAGGGAGCCAAGACTTTGTTGCAGTCCGAGCTCATCCACATTGTAAACGGATATTCATATTAATATAAAGAGCAGTTTTTCGTGCATATGGAATTATGTGTGTTTGCATGTGTTTTATGAATGTCTTTTATGTGTTTATGAGTTGATGTTGTAGATATGTGTTAGATTCCATATGCAAGGTATGGACAAAATTTTCTATCTATGAGTTTTCTGATTTTAGTTTGGGTTCTTTGTTGCTTAATGTAAGGGGTGCATGATAGAGTGCGGAGGACTTTGTTAGCTAGTGCAAAGAGTGCACTTCTGAGTTATGTGTTTAATTCAAGAAAGAATGTGCCAGGAGGGCACACCAGAGGAATCATAAGATCAAGGGAGAAGCCTCAAGGTTACTGAACACCTTGGAGGAAATACTGTGGAGAGGAGGGCACAGAGAGAAGGCAAAATTGCTGAGTATTTTGTAAAGCTCTTCCACGTGGGCATCGAGTGAGTGAAAAGAGTGCACGAGAAGAACTTTGTTTTGATTTCTGAGATAAGAGAAGTGTCAAAGGAAGACACTTACAAAGTTATTGAACACATTGTGGCTCAGCAAGGCGTGCTTGGGCAGAAGTTACCAGGAGGGTGCTTATATCCTTTCAAAGAGAGAAAGGAGTAGAGTTGCTGAACACTCTAGAGGAAGACCTATGCAAGGAGTGCACCAGGCCAACACTCAGACGAAGTGTTGAAAGACAGCCAGTCAAAGGCCATTCAAGCGGAAGGAGAACGCGTAGAGTGAACTCGTTTCAAGTTCCAAATCTCAGGAGGTTGAGCGTAAAAGTGTGCCAGGAGGGGCACCAAAAATATTCTAAGGAAGAGGAAGAGCTGAGACCCTTAGAGGCTGAGTAAGATAAAATATTAGGAGGAGTAGTGTGAAGTATAGCACACAGAGTCAAGAGTGCGCAGAGCCGAGGCCGAGTTTCATTGACATAGCTCAGGAGGGAAGCGCAGGAGTTGAGAACCAAGTTTGCAGGGCTCGTAGGAGGCAGATCAAAGGATGAGCCTTCGAAACGTCAAAATCTTCCAAGTCTGGGAAGAAAGCACCAAATCTCAGGAGGAGGAGCACAACAGTCGTAGATCAGCTGTAGAGGAGAAGATCTGGACTGTCGAATCCATGTCCAGACACTCAAGAGAGAGCACAGGAGGAAGATTAGATCTGGGCCATAGGATCTGAGCGCATGGACCAACAACCGTTGGATCTAGAGGAAGGTGCACGAGGGTTAAACCCTTCAATAATGTACAAGAGGGTGGACTTTGCGAAGACCCAAGTTCGAGGATTTGGACCTCAGGAGGTTGAGAGAGAAGCAGAACGAGAACTCGCGAACCCTAAGTTCGTGAAAGGATCAAAAGTTGTTGATCAAAGGAGGGTTATGAACTGTTGATTTGGTCCCGAGGAACTCGTGAGTTTGGGAATCGGGGAAAGGGAGGAACATTCTTCAACTTCATGAGCTGCAAAGTCTCGATTCGCGAAGGTTTGGTTTAGGCCGTTGGATTCAGAGGACGCGTGGCAAGCGATCAATGCGACTTGCACATCAGAGAAGTCAAAGGGAAGGACTCTAGGAATTGGTGAGGGCCAAACTCGCAAAAGGATCTAAGTCGTTGGATCAACAAAGAGCCGTGACCATTAATCTAGGTGAGTGGACTTTGGAGGTTTGGGAATCAGGAGGACGATAGGTGAGCAAGTCCTCTGACTTCTCAAGTCGCTAAATCCCGACACGCTCAGAGGTGGATCCCAGGGTCATGGTGAATGGTCATATGGACGGAGGCTAGGAAAGGATCTAGTGCTCTAGCGCCAGTTCGAACTTCGGAGGATCGGTGATCGAGCATTGGAGCAGGGCGTTGGACTGTGTCCTGATTTCTCGAGTCATGAAATGTTAAGCACCTTTTAGTAGGGTCTGTGGTTACGCCAGTGGCTATGTGGAGTGGAGGTTTGTGCCTAGTGCTTGCTCATGCAGGCGTAACTCGTAAAAGGACCTGTGGCCTTTATGTAATTAAGGTTCCGGTGGGAATCGAGGAGCCATTTCGGCTCAGAGAAGTTTGAAGATCCATTGACCAGGAGGTCAACAGACCCTGCTGAGGTGGGGTCCTGCGTCACTTGATCTCGTTGCTTCCATGGATGACCGGGTGGAAGTGTTGAAGGTAGATATTTTTA
This sequence comes from Picea sitchensis, assembly GCA_010110895.2. Lineage (NCBI taxonomy): Eukaryota > Viridiplantae > Streptophyta > Pinopsida > Pinales > Pinaceae > Picea > Picea sitchensis. The sequence continues at coordinate 3,188 of SNQJ01S0223734.1, forward strand.
ATTGAAGCTAGGCCCTCCTTAATATTGTGCAATATGAAAATAGGTAGGTAGTGGAGAAAAATGAAGTGCAATACAAAAATAGAAAGCATGCTTAGATGAATGCAAAAGATGAAATTCTCCACCCAATTTAGGTAGGATTTTTTATTTTTTTTCTGAAAGTCATAGCTTCCACTCATTAATGGGAATTTTGACCATGGAACTTTCCTTGTAAGGTGTTTTTCCCTTTTTGAGATCACTCAAACCGCTGAAATTTTGAAACAATGAGTGAAATAAGATGGAACTTTATGTCATTGGAAAAAAATGAACTTTCTTGAAAAGTTGAATTTGTCCACTTATTAACTCACTCAAAACCTCCTCTTTCTTTGAATGTTGAGCCCATGTATTTTCATGCAACAATTATACTCTTAATAATATCACCCTTTTCATGTCTTAATAGTAATGTTTAATAACAAGATGGACTATAAATATGCATTGAAGTGTGATGGAAGGAGGGTGACACCACCCTCTCTCCACCATCTCTAGGCACACTTCACAAGATAAATATTGTGATATCATTGAAAGGCATGCAAGAGGCATTTATAAATGGTGATTGAATGTTATAATAGTAATACTTAATTAGAACATGGACTATAAATATGCATTGAAGGGTGATGGAAGGAGGGAAATGATAAGCATCTATCTCTCTCTTCTACATTAAAAAGAAACATGGGTGATATTGTGCATCACCTCTCTCAACCACCTCTACACTAAAGAGACACATGGGCAATGCTATGCATTGCCCTCTCTTTGGAACTTCTACTCTAAAAGTACACATATCATGAGATCAAATATGTGATACAACTAAAAGGTGGGAAATATGCATTTATAAATGGCTTAAATGGAAAAAAAGAGATTCTTTTGTTAAGTAGGAACATGTGAATAACCTAGATGAACCAATTTTATATAGCCTATACCTCAGCTCTATGAGCACCCTTAAAGTGTACATTAATAAGGTGAATGATTATATCATTGCATAAATGGATGACATATGTAACATTGATGCATTTTTGTTCTTCTCCGATAACCTACAACAACACAAACCATTAAACCAAATTAGATAAACTTAGGTAGATTTGCACATATATTAGAAGAATGAAAAGAACTACATAGGAAACTAGGGTTGTTCTTTTGTTTCCAGGATGACATGGTTAATGATTTGAAGGAAGATTTGTAGATATATCATAATAATGTAAATAAATTTGTGGGAGGCCTGGGTCGATCTCATTGCTATCTTGGACGACTTGGTGAAAGTGTTGAAGGTAGATATTTTTAATTGAAGTTAGGTCCTCCCCAAGATTGTGCAATATGAAAATAGGTAGGTAGTGGAGAAAATTAAAGTGCAATAAAAAATAAAGCATGCTTGGATGGATGCAAAAGAAAAGCATGTTGGTGTGCCTCCAAATATGTTTAAGAAAAATTCATAAGAAACTTCTCAACTATTTTCGTCTATTTCACTACTTCCTTTATGCTCATCACTCAATTGTTTTGTTTTGTGTTTGTGTTTGTGTTTGGGTGAATGAATTATAAACACGAGGGGGTCTGATATCAAGGAAATACAATTAACATGCGAGTGCACTACAATAAATCATAGAAGAGAATATAATGGTAGATAAGGGGATGAGAGTGATTGGGATAGAAGAACCTTTCTTCTTAGATGCCAAGATAAACTTGGAAAACCCCTTCTTCTTGGGTGCCAAGGTGAGCTTGGAGGATTTTTCTTTGACACCCCTAGTCATGTGGCTCATCTCATTTGAATATATTGGAGGGTTGAAGTTCCTTATTCCAGAGCAATGCACCCACATTCACAAATGACAGAACACCATGTTTGACCAACACAACGTGGCGACCTCATCTCATCCTCTTAAATAACTCTTGAAAGAAACACATAGTCATGTCTATAAGAAGTAGAACTGACAATATCAAGTAACTGATGAAAGCTAAGATTATGGCCAACATCAAAAACTATTGAGACAACCCATTTATTAATTTTTAAAACAATTTCAATTCCATTTCTTTATGTGATTTAGAATTATGTTTGCTATCCCCTTTAATTAGTGAAATTTTGTCTTTAAAACTTACTGTTATTATGGAACAAAGATAATTTTAAGGATAAAAATTTATCTATGTAGAAACCTTGACTAATGTTACTAGTTTAATCTATGTAAAAATATTCAAATTTCTAAGGATTTTATATATTTTCTATAAAAATTGAGCTATTTTTAAAGTAAAATAATTTTATTATATAGAATTTGGACGAATCACTTTTAGAAAAAATGAAAATTAATGAATCTTTAAAAAAAAAAAAAAAAAAACATGAAAAATTAGTCCATAAACAATATATAACCCCTAAATTTTTTGGTGTTATAAAACTCAAACAATAAAACTTAATAAACATGTACTACTCTCCCTTATAAGCCTCCGTTATTTTTAATAAACATGGGAGTACAATGCTCAACTCCATTTTTTAAATTTCATCCCAATCAGACAAAAGTGATACACATGCAGTAATTAAAATCCTAAAGCAATAAAATTGCTTTCTTATGGCCCAAGGGTTTGAAATTTAATCGATAGATGTGGTGTGAATTTGCAATCCCACATACATTAATTGGATAGTTTATTTAACGTATTTAAATACGAGGGTATTCAAATTAGAATATATCTTGGGTGTTAAAGTCGTCACGAACCAGATCATGATCAACCGTTTGATCACAGCTCTTCCAAAGATACCAATATTTCCATACTTGGCAGCTCTTCTGGACTTTAGCACCCTTTTTGTCGACTGCCCCAATCCCCATGTGCTCCTCTAAAGATACCAATGTCCCCGTTCATGGCGGCTCTAAATTCTACCCATTTTGTCCATTTATGAAAGATTGAATGACTGAACCCATTACAGATGATTGCTGCATTAAACCAGAAATGGCGTTTTGTGTCCAACGCCAGAAACGAAGCCTTTCTAGCCAGAGACGTCCCATATTCTTATGGGAATATCCCTATTTTCTCTTATGAAAATACATGCAATGTCTAAGAATATCTGTTTTTCTTCTGTATTAAGGGCCTCATAACTAATTTCTTGTATCACTCAGAGGTATCCAATTTGCTCACGCCAATAAGGTGTCATTGTTTACGCAAATAAGTGCCCCCAACACTTATCAAGATTTAACAATTTATCCGCCAAAGATTCGAATCCTGAGAGTGGACAGGGCCGGCTGAAGGCATGGCAGCAGGAGAGCTCTAGAGAGTGTTGCTTATTAAGCCCATTTCACTTATAAATTGATGATTTTCATCTCTGGAGTTTGTGAGAACATTTGCTTCAAGATGTAATCAATATTAAGCTATATGAGTGGAAACTTTGATCTGGTAAAAATGCATCAATGTGATCCGCACGATCTATATCATCTAAAATTCATACTGGGAAGAGGATAGATGCTTTTTAAGCCTCTCTATACCTTCAACCTTATTGTTTATTTGCAGATCTGATCTAGTCAAGCCTTTACCTAAATTTTCTGTTACATCATATAAAAAGTTAGAGCTGTTGTAATGTGAAGTCTTCCGATTGAAGAGTTCTTCTACCAGTGTTGTCTTTCCTGTTTCACCCAACCCAACAGTCCCCACGACCTGAGATTTTCTTTGTCTTAGCTAACGTTGCAATAAGTTTTCATTTTTTCATTTTCAAAATCTTGCATCTTTTCATCCAAACCTCTTTGAAGCGATATTTGATGGTGTTTTCTTTACACTTTCAACTATTTTATCTAGTTAACTTTTTTTAATAACGGAGTGTTTTAACACCACACTCTCTTACCCACTGCTTTACACCACTTTACACCATTGGAGCTCAACTTGAAACAGCTTATTCAGATAACACTCCCACTGCTATACACCATTGGGGCTCAGCTTGAAACAACTTATTCAGATAACAATAGAAAGAACATTTCTCCAATTCTCAATAGTAGTGGAGCCGTATTCTTGAGTTTGAGGGTCATACGTAGTCTTCTCTTAAAGTTTCTGTAGGGCTCGAGCATACACTTCATCTTTGCCCCGCCTTTGCCTTTGCCCTGCGTCCACCGAAGCTCAATAAGCTTCAGCTTGAAAAACAGTGGAATTATAGGAGCATTTGACTCCAACATCAATAGAATACAAAATGGCCCATCATATCATAAATACAATGAGAGTAGGAATCGTTGCTGCTGTTCTGAATACAATGAGCCATTGCCAACCCGTTAACCCTGCTTTATGCGCGCTTTTACACCCAATAAAATAAAAAAACGCTCCCCTGGCTGTGTGGTTAACAGGTTCTCCACTATTATAACATGTTCCAGTTTGAGTTTTGCATCTCCCCATCCACGTTCCCCACTTGTATAATATGCTCAATCGTTTTCACGTTCTCCACTTGTATAATATGCTCAATCTTGGTTCAATTTTCGTTACAATTTAATGATATGGTAGACTTTGGGTTACCGGGGTCACTGTTGTGCTTGGGTTTAAAGTATGGTTGTGTTGTAATTGGGTTTAAAGTATGGTTGTGTTGGGGTTGAGGTATGTTTATTATTATATTTTTGAAAGTGATAAAATTTATCATAATTTAGTGTTAATTGGTAGTGAGTAATTATTATTGGTTGCTATTTGTAAGTGTGTACTAATTCATAGGTGTTATTTAGGGAAAGATCGTGTTTTTAAAATGACATTTCTTCTAAAATGATTTATTAGTGGATTCTAGGGAGTAGACTTTTGTTCTTCCTACATTCTTCTAGGTCTCAAGTCATTATCATATGTCGTTATGTTCAAGGAAAATGATATATATATATATGTGTGTGTGTGTGTGTGTGTGATGATGATGATTAACGTTCACTAAGACTGAATTGGTCTATCGGACCTTATTACTTGCGATTATTTAGAATTTTGTTTATGTGCTCGAAAAACATTAAGATAAGATTTCCAAGATCACTATACTTTTGTTGAGTTAAGAGGTTAGGAAGGTTTGTAGTGTGACAAATATTTTGAAAATGAGATCTAATATGGGTATAGGTTGGACAATCTAAGAGAAAGTGTTTTTCATCTTCAACCTTCTTAGTGTCACAAAGGTGACACCCTCTTTCATCCCATGACATTTTAGGAATTGACCAACGCCCAGTTTCACTATGCAGCTCGTGAGAATTTGTTCCTATCTTAGCAATGCTTATTTTTTTCTTTACACTTGACAAAACAGATAGATAATTTTGATCTTTTAGATTAGGGTTGATTACATCCTTATAATACCTTAATTTTCTTTTTTCCTCTAACTTTTTATCACACCACATTTTCTCCTTAAATTTTGATTTAACGATTTTTTTAATAGTATCTTTATACTGCAAAATGGTGTCTTCCATGATTCCCCAATAGTTTAGACAAAACTGGGCCAAGTAGCACTAAGGGAAATTCATCATTGGTTAAGAACATGTGTTTCCTCCTAAGAGGTCACAAGTTCAAATCTAGAGGGGGGTAGGGTATGTATACCTCCGTAGACTTTTGCAATCAAATTGTTGTACAGAGGGGGTCCATTCTCCCACAAACAAGGAGGTCTCATATACCAATTTTGTGTCTAGCTTGGCCGTGACCTTAAATTAAATTAAATTAAATTATTATTATTATTATTATTATTATTATTATTTACCAATGCGGGTTGACTCAACACCATTATTTAAAAAACAAAAATCACCTAAAATTACTAGTTAGTGGTCTGTAAGGGTCCAGACTTCCCTTCTAATCCAGGTGGATATTGGTGGCCACCCACTTGTTCCAAATTACAACTGACTCATATTGACAGTTTTCAGTTCAACACGTTTCTCTGTAATCGAGACATTTCTTTGTAATTGTAGGTTTTGCACTTACAAGGCTGCCTTGAAGCCCTACATAGCATCCAGGTGGATATTGGTGGCCTCCCACCTATTCCAACTGGCTTATTTTGGAATTTTTCATGTCAATACATATTTTTGTACTTTTAGGGCCATTTTGGGGCTCTAAACAATGTTTTATTGGCTTGCCACAATCAAACTATAGACGGAGCCAGAGTTTGATGGTATAATGTGTAGTTCTCGAAAAGACATTTTCAGTAGTCTATCACGCGCCTAAAACAGAGATCGTATGCAAAAGTTATGACCCCGGGAAGTTAATGTACTAACTTACCCCAACGGGGCCCACATGACTTTTAGCGCTTCATCTCCTAGGGTTAGGTTTTTGGATGTCTAGGGTTTTGACATTCATGTTTATAATAAAAAGGCCTTCAGAGCCTCATTATAATCATCTTCTTGGGAATGAGTGTATCTGTCACATATCTTCTCAGAGATAAAGCTGCCACCATTCTAGCGAGTCTTACCCTCTGTATTTTTACAATCTATGTACATTTCTTTCATTAATAGAAATCATGTATTGTTGTATTTCTCTGTTTCTAGCAATTTTAATGTGTATTTCATTGTAATATCTCTGCTTTCATTTCGTTCCAAAAATAGTCTGGATCAGTGGTATTAGAGCAGGTTGCTCTTGATCATTTTTCAGTGCATGTCTCCGAGGAGGTCCGAGTATAGCAAGTTGAGTCTCGAGCTTGTCTCTCTTGAGGACAATCTCTATCGCATGCCTAAGAAACCCTCTATGGCGGCAGAAAAAAAAAATGGTGGAGAAGAAGATTCTATTAACCTTTTGCTTGAGCAAGCTCTCGCGTGACAGAGGAATGAAATGATCTAGAATTTTTCCCACATCCTTCAACGCCTACCAATAGCAACATGCACATATTCATCAAATGACCACTTTGGAGGAACCTCTCCCTTCAAGGTACAACTTAATTTTGATATTCTCGTATTTGAAGTTCAGATAGATGCGAATGCATTAGAAAAATGGTTGAATCTGCTAGAAGGTTATTCCTCTATTCACAATTTTTCTGATAGGGAAAATATCACCTTTGCACTCCTCAAGGCTCTCCCCCATGTCAAACATTGGTGGGAAACTTATTGGGAGAAAATTTCCACAGAGGAATCTAAAATATATGGAGCCAATCCCACTTGGTATTTTTTTGTGGATGCGGTCAAGGAAAAATACTACGTTGTTGATAACTATGAAGACCAGTACATGAGATGGACCACACTGCAGAAAGAGAAAAGCCAAACAATGTCAGAGTTCACAAATAATTTCCATACCTTGCGCACGAAGTTGGGTATCAAAAACTTTGAGAGACATCTGGTTCTGAAATACCGAGGGGCTTTGCATAGGTACATCCAAACTGAAATGGATTTCCTAAAAATCTCATCATTGGGAGTTTCCTATCGATATGTTGTCAAAATCGAACATAAATTTAGGCACTAGAAAAAATGGGAGTTCGGGTCTGCAAATCCGCAACAACCAAAGCATGGTAAAGACGACCCTAACCAACAATCTTCTGACAACCAGTCCAACATGCAGGAAAAGAAGGGTAAAGGAAAGAAAAAGAACGACGTTGGGAAATGGTGCGAATTCCACAAAATCCCTTGGTACAACACCAATGAATGTCGCTCGAAACAATCATTGGTGGCCGAGGTCAAAGACAAGGATCTGAACCCTCACTCAGAATTTGATCCAGAAAATATTGAAAACAAATAGATCATTGAAACAGACCTTACTGCTACTGTCGCAACTGCAACAATTCAACCAGAAGAATTAGTATATCCTGAAGATGTGGGTGAAGGGGACCCCGTTTCATTTCATTGTTGATAGAAGTAGCCAGAAGAACCTCATCTGAGCTGAGTTCATCAAACAATTTGGGTTGTCGAAAACACCACACCTGCAACCATACAACATCGGGTGGCTTCACCAGGGATGAGATCTTTGTGTCAGCTAATAGTGCCACATGTCCTATGGCATCCAACCCTTCATGGATGAGGTAGTGTGTGATGTTTCCCCTCTTGATATATGTGATGTTTTTTTGGGCCAACCATACATGTGGAAACGTCATGTTGTTTATGAGTCTTGACCCTATAGTGTCATTATTACTCTGGGGGGTCAACTCTACAGGATACCGGAGGTATTTTCGACTACTATTCCACCAAAACAATGCCACAAGGTAATATCTCATACTAAAAAATTCATAATCTTCACAATCTGTTCAAAGGATGCACAAAAGGCCACTACAATCACTACAACCTTAACACCTTCTATCTATCAGAAGAAGATTGCAGAAGCAGATTGCAGAAGAGAAAACAAATATTTTTTCTTCACCTACAATTTTTCCTACACAATGTCTCGTCAAGCCCAGAGACAACAGGTTGGTGGAACATATTCAACCCTGCCAACAATAGGTTCGTGACATCCTTCCACGGACCAAGCAACACAACTTCTCCAACAAGGCATGTAACTCACCAAGATTCAGATTCAGAAAATGCTTTCCCCTCTTCCCTGGGCACTCAATGTAATGGAGACCATTTCTTCCTAAGGGGGGAGGATTGATCTAGGTGGACATTGGTGGCGACCCAGGTGTTCCAAATTCTAACTGATTCTTATTGACAGTTTTTAGTTCAACACGTGTTTCTGTAATGGGGACATTTCTTTGTAATTGTAGGTTATGCATGTACATGGTTGTTCTAATTCTCTACACAACATCCAGGTGGATATTGGTGGTCACCCACCTATTCCAGTTAGCTTGTTTTGGAATTTTTCATGTCAGTACATCTTTTTGTACTTCCAGGGCAATTTTGGGGCTCTAAAAAATGTTTTCTTGGCTTGCCACTGTCAAATTGTAGACAGAGTCAGAGTTTGACAACATAATGCATAGTTCTCAAAAATACCTTTCCAATGGGCTATCATGCGCCTAAAACAAAGATCGTATGCAAAAGTTACGACCTCGGGAAGTTAATGTACTAACTTACCCCAACAAGGCCCACATGACTTTTGGCGCTTCATCTCCTAGGGTTAGGTTTTTGGATGTCTAGGGTTTTGGCATTCATGTTTATCATAAAAAGTCCTTTAGAGCCTCATTGTAATCGTTTTCTTGCGAATGAGCGTAGCTGTCACATCTCTTCTCAGAGATAAAGATGCCACCATTCTAGCAAGTCTTGCCCTCTATATTTTTACAGCCTCTGTACATTTCTTTCATTAATAGAAATCATGTATTGTTGTATTTCTCTGTTTCTGGAAATTTTCATGTGTATTTCATTATAATACCTCTCCTTTCATTTCATTCCGAAAATAATCTGGATCACCTTCCTACCAGTTGCCTTTGGGTCTTGCGTTTTTAACATATTTGCTTACATATGAGGAACACAAGATCTTAGTCAATCTAAAGAAATTTTAGGTGTTACTTCAGGATTAAAAAAGATGGTTTCAACATAAATAGTATTTGTGAGTAGTTGAGTCTACAACAATGGGGTCATATTGTTACACATCAAAATTAATCACTTCAATGATGACCTATTGTCATCGTTACAAGTGTTGCAAGTGTCGCATTTTGGCCGCAAGTGTTGCAAACATCATACTTCCACCTTGCCTATGTCATGTCTCTAACGACATCACATGGACACTTAAGACACCTTCAAAGACTGGTTTAAGAAGGAGAAACCATTTGATAAAGAGTACAAATCTTTTTCCATGAAGATAACCACTCAAAAATCATTTTTGGAGGGCAACGCTCCCCTACCCACTGTCAGGGAGTGCCAGCACTCCCTNGTCACATCTCTTCTCAGAGATAAAGATGCCACCATTCTAGCAAGTCTTGCCCTCTATATTTTTACAGCCTCTGTACATTTCTTTCATTAATAGAAATCATGTATTGTTGTATTTCTCTGTTTCTGGAAATTTTCATGTGTATTTCATTATAATACCTCTCCTTTCATTTCATTCCGAAAATAATCTGGATCACCTTCCTACCAGTTGCCTTTGGGTCTTGCGTTTTTAACATATTTGCTTACATATGAGGAACACAAGATCTTAGTCAATCTAAAGAAATTTTAGGTGTTACTTCAGGATTAAAAAAGATGGTTTCAACATAAATAGTATTTGTGAGTAGTTGAGTCTACAACAATGGGGTCATATTGTTACACATCAAAATTAATCACTTCAATGATGACCTATTGTCATCGTTACAAGTGTTGCAAGTGTCGCATTTTGGCCGCAAGTGTTGCAAACATCATACTTCCACCTTGCCTATGTCATGTCTCTAACGACATCACATGGACACTTAAGACACCTTCAAAGACTGGTTTAAGAAGGAGAAACCATTTGATAAAGAGTACAAATCTTTTTCCATGAAGATAACCACTCAAAAATCATTTTTGGAGGGCAACGCTCCCCTACCCACTGTCAGGGAGTGCCAGCACTCCCTGCCCTTCTTTGGGGGAGCATTGCAATGCTCTGTGCACCCTTTTGGGGGAGCGCTGGCCTGTTTCAACATTTTTTGGGTTGTTGAGGAAAATCAGGGATAAATCCCCCTCATCTCTAGAGTTAGTTGGATTCGAATCTGAGGTCAAGGCTACATGTTAGGGAGGATCCACAACTGATGGAGAGGGATCCTCAACCTATCCCATGAATCTCTAAGGGGGTTAGTTCTAGCCAAGCTTATATAAAGAGGCATTGGCATGGTGAAAGGGAGATAGAGATTGATACATCAAACTTATGGTCTCATAAGGGAGATATCAGTGAAGCATAATCATTTTGTGTGTGGATTATTTGAGCAAAAGGTTCGACAAGGAGAGATGGGAGAGGTTGTTGCACCTTCATCAAAGGTCTGTAAGTATCTCTATTGCTCTCATTAATATATATATGTGCTTGGCCTGTTTCTTTCAAGGTTGTGTTTATTCTACATGAACTTGTCTCTATTAGATAGATATGGTTTCAGGCTAATCTTAATAGAATAGGAAGTTTGTTCTTTCTTTGATTGGATTGCAGGACTTGTTGAAGAGCTTGGGGATCAAAGCTCAACTCAGACTATGTGAGGACAAACACCATTAAAAGGGTACATCTTCTTCCTCTTCTCTATACATTAGTTTAGCTAGGTTTAAAAGGATGTCAGTGACCAACGTTAGCACCTTTCTGTCTTGGTCTTAGGAATCTAGAGCCCAAGAGAGAATTCACCTATATGCAGGGGAATTTCTCTATAACAAAAATTGATGACTCCACTGGGGAATGAAGCTTTCAGTTTTGGTTTCCTTCCTTGGTCTTGTTTCGACCTTTTCTCACCTTTAGATCTTCTTCATATTGTGTTTCTGATTCTTAGATGTGTTGTTGGCTTTTGATTCATCCTATACACATTGAAATTTTGATTTTTCTTGAGTTGTTTTGGTTTCTGGGAAATTTTTTGAGTTATAGGAGGCCAACGCTCCCCCCTAGGCCATACTAGAGCGCTAGTACTCCCTTGCAATCTCTCAGGGAGCGTTGCAACGCTTTGGTGCCCTTGACACTAGAGCACTAGTGTTTTTCTTCTCAAAACTCTTTTAGGAGTTGATCTCAGAGTCTCATTTTTGCTATTTCATCTGCTCAGGTGTTATAACCCTAAAATGCACCATACAGGTTTACCTGACATCAGGCCAACTCATGCCTCTTCCCAGCCAAAGCCATGCTGAGTAATTCCTCAAAAATCACTTGAAAACAAGCAACCCGCGCCCTAACTTCTTACTGGGCGCGG
>SNQJ01S0223735.1:0-14840 GCA_010110895.2 Picea sitchensis
CGCATAATTACATTCCAACATATATATAGAAACTTCAATATTGAAGCTGACACTTTATCAAAGCAAGCATTGGAGGATACTGAAGGTATTCTTTTTTACCAAAAGTGGACCAATGGAGTGGCTGGTCCAAGGAGACAATTCAAAATCCATTAACCTTTGCAAGTGTTTACATTACTAGTGAGCATAGTCTCTTGGCTTTTAATTTTGATAGTTTCTTCTTTTTGAATCTGTTTTGAGAATTGGAGTAGGTCCTTCTACTCTAAGTATATCTGGTGTTTATTTGAGACTCTACATGTAACCTCTTTGATGAAGACTGTAAGTTTTTGTTAAGTTTTCTTTTGAACATTAGGCCCAATCTCACTGTAATGATTTGGGAAGAATATTTGGAGTTGCAGTGGCAGTTGTGAAAAATTATATGATATAATATAATTGAGCGAATTTTTTTCCTTGGAAAAAGTAAAATTTGTTTACATGAGTTGAGCTATTCCAATTTAGGATTTGATATTAAACAATTTAACCCCAATAATAATAATAATAATAATAATAATTGAGGACTTAGCCAGATACCAAATTGATGCATGCGACCTCCTTGTTTGTAGGATAAGAGATTATTAGACCTCCTTGTTTGTGAGACAATGAATCTCTTCTTTATGGGACAAAGAGACAACTATTTAAGTGTTAAAAAAAAACCCATTTAATAATGTGTTTGAGATTACTATGTTTTTATAAAATTAAGTTTAAAAAATTATAAAACAAACAACAACAATAATAAAATAAATCAACTTAACTTCATTTTAATCCAAAACTAATATATATCCGTTTTAACGTTTTAAACTTGATAGCAAAATAAAATAAAACAAAAAAAGCACAATAATAATAATAAAAGAAATGAATGTAGATTCTTCTTAACTCGTATCTTTTTAAGCAAATATAAATTTGTGCCTTGATTTCTTATTCATTTTGTTCTTAATAAATGTTAAGTTAAGATGAGGCTATGTTGGTTTTGGAAACAATAGAGTTTACTATTGCTATTATATTTATTTTTCATGGTTTGGTTTTTCTTTGGGAGAAAAATATTTGATAGAACTTTATAAATACAAAATTAAATAATGTTTTAAAGTAAAAATGATATACATGACTTGAGCTATTTTAATTTGGGATTTGATATTCAACAATTTGATCTTTATAATAATAATAATCTTATTTTAAGCTCATAGTCTAGCTAGACATCAAATTGATGTATGAAATCTGATTGTTTGTGGGACAAGGGATCCCCTCTGCATAACTAATTGACTACTTAAGTTTACAGAGGTGTACATACCCTATCTCCCTATGAATTCAAACATTTGCCCTCCTAAGAGGAAACACATGCTCTTAATCATTAAAATTGCTCTTAAACATTAAGAACCATAATTATCTAGGTTTGATAGTAAAGTGGGAGGTTTTCCTACCCTTCAACATGGTTTAAATTCCCGTGTTGTCTCTCATGAGTTGTATTTCTCATGCAAGCAAGTCATTTCCCATGACTAAGCCTTAGTCATTTGGCATGTATAAACCCCCAGGGTTAACTTGATTTGTAGATGTTCTTTTTATAAATTCTATAGAGCTCTCATAATCAATTGTTGTTGGGTCCTTAGGGTTATTAGCCTCTTTTGTGGCTAGGAATGGATCCACTTTCCATTTAGAAATTTTAGAAAAGAAGAGAGTGCTCTGCAAGCATTGGCTTAGTACCAATACCCTCATTATTTGCTTAAGTATGAAAAAATAAAATAAGATTATGTAAATGAATTAATAAATAAATAAACTCAATATTTTCAATATTTTAATTTTCAAAAAAAAAAATTCAATATTAATCTACTCATTTTTTTTTTTTCAAAATTCCAACAATTCAACATTGATATACTCATTTTTTTTCAAACAATTCAAATCATATATGATTTTCAAATCATATAGACCAAAATTTAACAACCAAATTCTCTTGAATATATTCCTTAAAAAGAAATATTAAATTAACATGCTTAAATCCATCAATGGCAACAACAAAAGGATGACATTATTACGTTGGGCCCATAACTTGAAATGTAAGGTATGATATAAGGTTTATGGCATACGTTTTATATGAATGATTGACCAATAAGGGTTAAGAGAGTTGGTGCATGCGTGATGAGAGAACCCTTGTACAACTTACGCCTGCCTAGTGTGAGCGTAAAGCTTTGGGGATAATATAGAGTTTAAAGCCAAAGTTTCCAATACGTGATATATCATTGGTTAACTATATAACTTAAGTTTAAACTCTTGATATATTATTGGTTAGAATTTAATGGCTTAGCCCCCTTGCTATGGACATTTGATCTATAAACTCTTGATAGATCATTGGTTAGAATTTAATGGCTTAGCCTCCTTGCTACTGTATTTATGGACATTTGATCTATAAACTTTTGACATATCATTGGTTAGAATTTTAATGGCTTCGCCTCCTTGTATTTATTTTTGGATATTTGATTTATATAATATTTATGAAGACATTTGATTTATAAAGTTTTGACATATCATTGTTTAGAATTTTTATTTATTTACGGATATTTGATTTATATAATATTTATGGAGACATTTGATCTATAAACTTTTGACATATCATTGTTTAGAATTTTAATGGCTTAGCCTCCTTGTTATTGTATTTATGGATATTTGATTTATATAGTATTTATGATATTTGATCTATAAACTTTTGAGAGATCATTAGTTAGAATTTAATAGCTTAGCCTCCTTGATATTGATATTGTATTTATGGACATTTGATTTATATAGTGAAGAAATTTTGTGTTTTTGTTGGATTTTGTATTTTGCATTATTGTATTTATGAACATTTAATCTATAAACTTTTGATATCTCATTGATTAAAATTTAATGACTTAGCCTTTTTGTTATTGTATTTATGGATATTTGATTTATATAATGAAGAAATTTTGTGTTAGGATTTTGATCCATTTCACCTTATAACTTATAAAGGAATAAGTTTTATATATGTCGAACTTCATTTTTTGTTTTTGTTATGATAAGATTTGCTTGGTATTGATGGATTGTTGTTTAAAGATTTTGTTACATTTTCTTTCTCAAATATTTGGCATTGATGGATTGTTGTTTAAAGATCTTGTTATATTTTTTTTCTCAAATATTTGGTTATTTGAGATAACCATTCTCTTAAATGTATTAAAGATATTTAATCTTTTTTTACATTGTCTACATTTTCTATTTGCAAATTTTATATGTTTTATAGTCAACGATAAAGGTGTTTAATGGAGATGTTTTCCAAGTGATTTGGGTTTGTCTTTTTTTTTTTAAATTCCTTTTTTCTCTTTCCCCATACTTTCATGCTAATATTTCTAATAACCTTTTTTCTTTTTTCTTTTTTGAGGTTTATTACAAACTAAAGTTCAATAACTTCAATGAAATTTGGTAAATCTAATTTTGATTTAGAGCAAGACATTGTTGAGGTAATAATGGGCAATGCATTTTAAAGTTGAATAAGGGATAACCCCTTTGAGACAAAAACTAGCTTAAGACCTAAAGTGAATTGTGAATACCCTGACACCATTCCTCTCTGTGATGGTTCCACATTGTGATTTTCATCACATTGATGGTGATTTGCAACTTGTATCTTGGAGCATTACACTAACTTGAGGGGATACATCTTCATGGAGCCCCTTCTCTTCTAGCATTGGATCATTTGATGGAGGTGTTTGGTTTGGGGAGTCTCACTTCTCCTTGATTGAATGATTAGTCTTGTTGTTTTGGTGGTCTTCTCACATGTGCTTGGCTTATTGATCGCCCTTTGGTTACATACTTGATGGTTATGGAGCATGATATATCATTAATGTGTTTATCTTGGATGTACTACATCTTGTTCATGGATGATGATTCTATTCCCCCAAGGGGTTAGATGATGGTGTTATGAGGTAGATGTTTCGTGATGTCGTTGGAGTTTCCTAGTGACTAGGTGTGTTGATGTTATGATGTTGGTTTGTCATTGTGATGGGTGTTCTACATGGTCCTCTTATGTTGATGTGTGGTGGGAACATGATGATTGGATGGGTTAGCATTTTCTATTGTCCCCTTCTTTTATGATGTTGATGTGGTTAGATTATCTGTGTTAGGATAGTGCACTTAGCCTTGGTGGGATTCCCTAGGTGATATGACTTTATATTATAATATTTGTTGGATATCACCTAGGTAGTAATGTTTTTGATGATGTCAATACCCTTATGGATGTTCTTTTTTGAGGGGGGGTACTACATGCATCTTTGGTGATCAATCCTTTTTCTAAGGTTTGATGAGGTATTAATCATGTTATAGTGCTTTGGTGGTGCACCTTAGGTTCAAGCCTAGGTAGAGATTTTATTTTGTTTGTATCATGGTGGTCTTTGCTAAGAGATACAACTTATTTACATGGTACAACACTTGTTGGAGCCAACCACCCCTTATTGGCACACATGTTCATGTTGATTTCATTAGTTGGTGACTATTGGGGGGTTAAATTATGGTTTTATTACAACATTAACCTTTGTGCACACATGTTGAGGTTGATTTAACCATTCAATGGTTAATTTAATCCATTTTATTATCTTGGAGGTTAATAGATTGAGTGCCCTACTTCACTTGGCATTTTTTCACACTTGGAGGGATTTATTTGGAGGAAACTTAGGGTTTTGGATGGAGCGCTTTCCTCTTGGCACAATTTTCAAGGCATACATGGTTGTTTTATTATTTTATTATTGTTGTATAGGTTGGCACACTTCTCTAGGGTGCACTTTCTCTTATGCACATAGTTTGGGGAAATTAGTTGATGGTATTGGAAACCAACACATGGTTTTAACATGAACATTGATGAGGTCAAACCAATTTTGACACTTCTTCCTAGAGTGCACTTCACATGGAGATATTTAATTATTTGTTGGGTGGTTGAGGTAGTTACATGGCACAATTTTCTAGGGCACATCTCTCCTAGGTGCTCTCACATCATTATTGCATGGATATTTCAGCTACACTTGTCATCTTTTGACCTCTATTGGAGAGTACACTCACCTCTTTGACTTGGCACATATATTATTTTATTTGAGGTGGTTATGGAAGATTTTATTGAGGAGAGTGTAGCACCTTTAAGAGCTACATGTGACACATTGCATGCTCTTGCTTGGTCTTCTTTATACTCTTGGAGGATGCACTTGTGGAGATAGTCTACTTAGTATTTTTGGGGTTGATTGCTTTCTTGTGGAGCACTCTATTTAGTTGACACTTTGCACATTCATCCATGGAGTTGGTTGCCTTGGGATTCACACATGCAAGTTAGTTACATGCATCTTGTGGACCACTTGCTATTTTTGGATGTTGGTTATGGAGTGTTCTCATAGGATGATTATTTTATTGTTTTATCTCTCATGCACCTTTGAGGGAGCACTTTGTGATCTCTTCTAGGTGGACCCTTGAGCTCATTCTCCTAGGTTAAAGGTTATTTTATTATATTTTGCATGCATTCATCTTGGAGGGCACATTCTATGTGGACCTTTTGCATGTTGACTTGAGATATTCATTGTATTTTTCTTCCTATTTTTGGATGAGGGTGAGTTCTCTTATAGAGGCTATTGTCCACATATCTTGACATGCTCAACCATGGATTGAGGAGGGATCTAACTACTCCATTTTAAATTATTTCTTTGACTTCTAATATATATATATATATTAAAAATTGTACATGATGAAAGAGACTCCCTCTACAAAGTTTACCTTTCTCTCCATTTAATGGTTGTTGAGACTTTGAGACTTTGGGAATTGAGGACCTCTCCCCTTGGACTACATTTGTCCACATATTTGACATGGTCAGCCATGGATTGAGAAGAGATCTAACTACTCAATTTTTATATTATTTCTTTGATTTGTCATGGACTCCATTGGAGACTTTGAGACTTTGGGGTTGTGGAGCTCTCTCCTTGGACTACATTTGTCAACATATTTTGACATGGTCAACCATGGATTGAGTAGAGATCTAACTACTCCATTTTTGCATTATTTATTTGATTTCATTTATATCAACTAGCAAATTCTATATATGTGTGTGTCTGTGTATATGTATATGTATATGTATATATGTATGTATGTATATATGTATGTTTATGTATACATACATATATGTATGGATGTATGTATGTGTGTGTGTGCTTTCAATTGTATAAGAGAAGAGACTCTCTCTACAAATATGATCTATCTCTCCATTTGATGGTTGTTGAGACTTTGGGGATTGAGGAGCTCTCCCCTTGGACTACATTTGTACATCACATGCTTGAGCTTGATGGAAGATTGAAGGTAGAATATCTTGTTTGTCTGAGGTTTTCATGTGTGCAATTTGTTTTTCATATTCTGATTTTTCTTGTAAGAAACACTTGTAGCATGTTATGAATGTCTTATAATGAACTATGTGTCATTTGGATAGAGTAATATGAGGATTTGATCCCTCTTATGGTTATTGTTGTGTTAGCATTGCATTTAATAAACCTAATTTTTACTAGATTAACATGATCTCACTTTCATAACAATGCTTAACTTAAGTTTAAACTCTTGAGGAAGGAGAACAATGGGAGGTGGTTGGAGCGAGCAGGTTTCATGGCAACACATTTTTTAAATTCTCTCTAAGTGGGAAACTCAGGAGGAGCGCATCCCATGGATTCTGCATTGTTTGTTCAGAAGGGTTCTAGCTATCTTTTTAGCGGGTATGGAGGGCTTGGATTTTCGTTTTTTTAGATAGAGACTCCTTCTAAACTCCCATTGTATTTAGCGTTTTTCTCTGTCCCTTCTTCTTGTTTAGCGATACGATTTTCCTAGTATTATCTAGATCTGACAGGCTTACATAACTGTTTTATTTCGATTGTAAGTATATGTCTTTTCAAAGCTTCACATTACTGTCAATCACTGGATTGTCACCTTCCCAGAGTGCCACATCACACTCTGATCTATGTTTTTATTTGTCCCTTTGTGGGGTCATTAAGGTTTGGTGGTTAGTTCGTTATGGATGCTGAGGCCAGCTATCCCTCGGGAGGTGAAGCTGGGGATCCTTGGGATCACCCGAGCTTCATCTCAATGGTTGATTCCATTTGCAATAATCACATTAATAACTCCCTTATTAATGCTTCATCTACTGCTCCACCAACCTTTCTACCAACTACTAACCCTTCACCCTTCACTGCTCCAAAGATTTCTTCACTTCCTGTTACTTCTTGCGCTCCGGTTCACAAGGAAACTCTGTGGGTTTTTGGTAAATCATCGAGGGATGAGTTTGACCATGGTCTATCCACAAAGGAAATCTTGCTCGATACTATTTCAAAAGTTGCACCCAGGTCTTTTGAATGGAACATGGACCGGAATAAGGTTTCCTCGGAGGAACCTGTAAGTGGAGTTGTGGGGAAGAAACACTCAACGAAGCTGTCTTCGAGAGTGTGGAAGCCAAAAAAATCCAAGCGGTCTATGGTTTTGGGGATGGATATTGGGCTTGAAGAGTCTTGCTCTCTTGCCTTGTGCACACTGGTTGGTAGACTATAGACTTACCACTTATTCTGTAAACTCTCAATATCGGAGTGGATGAAGGCCACTTGAGAACCTATTCTAGGTTACTCACCAGTGCTCCTTACTCTACCGAGGGGCTAGTTTGGATTTTTGTTTAAATCTCCAAAAGATTCAACAAGGATCCTAGAAATTTTCTAGGTATTTGAAGGCGACAACCTTATGTTGAAGCGGTGGAGATTAAAATTTGATTTGACAACTGAATATTTCAGTTTCCGACACCTATGGGTTTTACTTGGGTTTTACTTCTTGGGTTGCCTTTACAGTTGTGGAACAAAAAATCTTTGGAGGCTATAGGAAATACGTTGGGTTGCTACATTAAGTTAGATGAGAAATTTCTTCTATCTAGCGACCGTCGTATGGCAAAGATACTTGTGGAAGTGGATGTGCATGGTGGTCTACTAGATAATCTCGATATAGAATGGTGTGGCATGGTTATAGCTCAAAGGCTAGACTATCTTGGGGTATCGTTCCGCTGTACCCGTTGTAGACAGACTGGTCACCTCAAAAAGGATCGTCGTCTTCCTTTTGGTGTTCACACTGTTGAGTCTCACAAGGAGGATACTGTTACCAATGGATATCCCATTGAGGTGGAAACGCTAGAGCAGGGTTACTTCTCGGGTGTAGGGGATTTGGACGACTCACCTTCCTCGCCATCAACCTTTGTGGGTAAGTTGTGTCATTGCATCCCTTCTCTTTATTTTTCATTGACTGTATGGGAAAGAGATCACCTTGACTCTATTTTTTCTGAGGACAACAAGGAAAATGGGGTGTTGAATATTTCTGAGGCTCGGGTTAGTGAGTCGGAGGTCCACACTTCTCACACAGAATCGTTTTTTTCTCCTTTGGCACATAGTAATGAAGAGAGTCAGATTCAACCTACACTTATTGTTTCTCTGAATCATCCTATCATTTTTCAATCTGACCCCTTGTTGTCGAAAGGCTCGCCACTTCTCTCGGGTTATGGAGAACTTGAAGTTAGTACACATTCCTTGGACATAATGCTTTCTGATTTAGTCTCGTCTTATAGGGAGGTAAATAACCTTGTTCCCATCCCAATTTTTTTAAGGAAAACAAAAGTGGCTTCTGGGGAACCCTTTTCATTGGAACCTGGTCCTTGTGTTGTGGAGGCCTCGTCTGGAAATAATCTAGCTTGGTCTCGAGGTTTGGGGCTTGAAATTTCACTTGTAAAGACTAGAAGTGTTCGTAAACGAGCGGGGACAGATCCTACTCTTTCTTCTTCATGTTCTCTTTCTACTATTGACTAGGGGGCACTCAGAGGCATCAAATCCCTCGCTAGGGCCAAATCATGATCATTCTTTCTCTAAACATAAGAGGGGTAGGAGGACCCCTTAAATTAGCCTCTATGTGCAAGCTTCTTTCAAAGACTACACCCCATATTATTTTTCTTCAAGAGACACTAACCACTGATGTGAGGGCTTGGGATTTTATGTTTGCACTAAATCCATATTGGATGTCGTGTGCAGTTATTTTAGTCAGGAATTCGGGGGGCCTACTGGTATCATGGGATCCTCACATTTTTGTTTTCTCTCCGGTTCTTACTTGCGACGACATTCTCTTGACATGTTCCAGTGTTGTTGATAAGAGAAGATTGTCTCTACTAAATGTCTATGGTCCTTGCACAGATCGAAAGACTTTCTGGATAAAACTTGTAGATAGGGGACCTTTAGCATTCAAAGATTTAATTCTAGTGGGAGATTTAAACTTTACTCTAAGCAATGATGAGATTTGGGGCACAACAGATTTGATTGATCCATTGGCTCCTTTTTTTAAAGAACTATTTGATAATTCTCCTCCGGTGGACGTGGAACTGGCTGAGCTGGTTCCGACGTGGCACAACGACAAAATTGGGGATTCAAGTATATCAAAAAGACTCGATAGATTTTATGTGACCGAGGATTTGATTGGCCCAGATATGCGATATAGATCGTGGGTAGAACCCACCTTTATATCTGACCATGCTTCTATAATTATGCAACTTTATATTGGCACTCCAAAGACTAGGCATTCCTTTAAATTCAATCCAGTCTGGTTAAGAGATGAAACCTTTGTTGATTTAACTAGAGAGGTCTGGTTGGATAAAATATTTGATTTAATTGAAGGAACACAAAGAAGATTGGCTAAGAAACTTTCTCTTCTTAAATGTAGGGTAAAATCTTTGTCAAAGACAAAATTAAAAAGGGAACATGAATTATTAACAAAATTGGAAATAGATATGGAAAGTTTTTATAGACAAAAAAACAAAGGAATTTTAAATGATGTGTTAGAGAAACATGGCAGACAGATGGAGGCCGAATGCAACAAATTATTATTGGATGAAGAAGAGAGTTGGAGGAAGAAAAGTAGGGCTATTTGGATAAAGAGTGGCGACAAAAACACTAAGTTTTTTCATAGATTTGCAAGTTACAAGAGAAACAAGAAATTTCTTTGGGAAATCACTGATGATGATGGTAATGTTCACACTGGACATGAAGTAATAAAAAATGAAGTTGTCTCCTATTTCCAATCATTTTTTAAAGATAAGGGGAAAACAAACTTACAGGCTCAACTGGCGACTATCAGTCTTTATCCAAGGCTTGTACATGAAGAAGAACTCTCTTCATTAGAGTGGGTTGTTACTATGGAGGAAATATCAGATGTTTTAAAAGGATTTGCCAAAGACAAGAGTCCCGACCCTGATGGGTGGATGGTCAAATTTTTCCTTTTATTCTTTGATCTAGTTGGTACTGATTTACTAGCGATGGTTGAGGAAACTAGAACTTGAGGTGAAGTCATAAGACCGATCAACTCCACCTTTCTTGAATAAATTCCAAAATCTAATCGGCTTTCATCTTTCTCTAATTATCGTCCTATTGCCTTAAGTAATATTTATTATAAGATTGTTACAAAGATCATTATGAGAGGAATCATACCTTTTCTCTCTCGGTCTTTGTCCGAGGAATAGTTGGGTTTCCTCAAAGGCCGTCAGATTCTGGACGCAATTGGTACAACTCAGGAGTGCCTTCATAGTATCAAAGCAAAGACACTACAGGCGGTTATATTGAAATTGGATCTAAAAAAGGCATATGACTGTACGAACTGGGATTATCTAAGATTGATGCTACTACATTGTGGTTTTGGTCATCTTATGTCCAAATGGATTATGGGTTGTGTGACATCAACATCATTAGCCATTCTGATCAATGGAGAAGCTACTAATTTCATCAAAAGTGAGAGAGGATTATGCCAGGGTTGTCCACTGTCACCACTTTTATTTATCCTTGTGATGGAGGGGCTGAGCCTATCACTAAAAAAAAGCTTTACGGAAGGGCAATTGATGGGTATAAAAGTCTTTCGATTGGTAAGAATCCTCCATCTCTTATTTGTGGACGATGTGATAATAATGTCCAAAGCAACTATCAATGATTGGCGGGATATTCATTCACTTTTATACGCTTTTTGTGGTGCATATGGCCTGGAGATAAATGTCAACAAGTCCACTTTCCATCATTTTGGTGTTCAACGGGATTTTCTAAATCAATTGACTGCTTTGTTTCATTTTGGCATCACAAATCTGTCTGAGGTATTCAAATAATGGGGATATTTTTTAAAGTTGGACAGTTATAAGGTAGTTGATTGGCAATGGATTTTGATGAAATATGAACACATAATTCTTCACTAGTGTAATTGTTTCTTATCTCTGGGAGGTAGATTTTTATTGATAAAGGCTATGCTCGAAAGTCAACCAATTTATTGGTTGGATTTAGCACACATAACTGTTACAATATTGAACCAAATTTGTAAGATGACCTTCTCCTACCTGTGGTTGGGTGAAAAATACCCATCTTCTTATCATTTATGCAAATGGGAGTTACTATCTAGGCCAAAAAAGTTTGGTGGATGGGGGATTAGAAACATCTACTACTTCTCAAGAGCCTTAGCAACAAAATCTCTTTGGCACGGTTTGATGCATTCTGGGATATGGCACTGAGTCCTGAAAGATAAGTATATTCCTCACACTTCAGTGATAACTTGGCTGCGCTCAGCTGACCCATCACTTCTTTTTGGCTCTCAAACATGGAAGAATTTAATAAATGCATTACCTCTACTTGTGCACTGGGTGGCTTGGAAACTGAGGTCGGGGGTTTCTATCATTACAACTAAGGATGAGATTTTGGGGATGGACAAGGGATCCTTTCTTTCGACTGAGTTGATAAATCATTTAAATGAACACCAAGTATTTTATCTTTATCAAGCAAGAAGTGCTACGACATAGGCTCAAATTACACTAAGTGGCTTAATAATTTAGAATTGGGCTTAGAGGGCGAACTTGCATATGAATGGGAGAGTTATAGACGCCATCTGATTGATGCGAGCATAGCACTTTAAGAAGCACAGGATGAACTAAGGTGGACAGGTGGTGCTTGTACTGGCATTTTATCTACAAGGAATGTTTATAATGCCCAGGCAGCTGAATTATGGAAAAACATTAATGGAGGTGCGCATAGGAGACTATGGACTTGGGATTGCCCACAAAAGATAAAACTATTTTCGTGGCTCCTTATAGAAGACACATTGCTCACCTGGAATAATCTTCTCAAGCGAGGGTGGAAAAGACTTGACCTATGTCTTCTTTGTAGAGGTAATGAAGAATCGGTTTTTCATCTTTTTTTCCAATGCCCATTCACATGTTCTGTATGGAAAAAAAAATTAAAATATTATAAGCTGGTCATTAGGTGGTCGAGCGCCACAATATTAGATTGTTTTGATATACAGATTAGAAGGAATTACAATCACCCATCATTACCAACATTCATTTGTTGGTACATCTGGATTGAAAGGAATCTAACTATTTTTGAATCTAAGTCTCCATCTATGGAGAATGTATGTTTTCAAACTTTTGTTGTTGTGGCTTGCCATAGTCCCCTGAAAATTCAAAATTCTATTAGGCGCACTGTCCATATCCTGCCACATCATAGGATCATAGGATGGTTTGATGGGGCTGTGCAGAGAAATGAAGAACAAAGTGGAACCGGGGGAGTTATAAAACTAAATGATCACATTGTTTATAGGCTGACTCTCAATTGTGGTGGGGGCACAAACACAAGAACAAAACTCTTGGGTGCTTGGGCTATCCTCACGTTGGCTCAAAGACTCTCTATTTCGGATATCCACATCATTGGAGACTCCAAAATAGTTATTGATTGGCTAAATGATATTGGTTCTCTGCAGATAACTATCATTGACTATTGGAAAGATTGAGTTAGGGAACTCATCAAGTACTTTTCTGTCATCACTTTTGCCCATGTCTACAGAGAAGAAAATCAGGAGGTTGATTCATTATCTAAACAGGCTCTAAAGGAGTGTCTGGGAGCTATTTCTTTCTATCAGTGGAATGATGGTCATGAGGGACCAAGAACTTATATAAAGCTGTACTAGCTTCTTCTATCTGTATCATGATGATTTAAGAGTATACTCCTGAGGATATTTTGAGGTTTGATTGTAGTGACAACTTTCTTTGTATAGTTTCTTGACCTTTTTCATGTGGGAGATAGTTTTATTATAGCACTTTTTTTGGATAGTCACCATTTTGGAACAACGGTATCATATATCTCTTGATACGAGATGGAGTTGTTATTTTTTTTTGGTGGAGCAGTCACAAGGCTAGGCCTTTGTTTGTAATGGACTTTATGACTATGTAAACAAATTATATATCTTAATATAATGCACAATTTTCTCGTGGAAAAAAAAAAGTTTAAACTCTTGATATATCATTGGTTAGAATTTTAATGGCTTAGCTCCCTTGCTATTGTATTTATGGACATTTGATCTATACAGTGAAGATAATTTGTGGTTTTGTTGGATTTTGTATTTTGCATAAAAACATGTTGTATTTAGGATTTTGATCCACTTCACCTTATAACATATAAAGGAAGAAGTGAAGTTTTGATACAAGTTGAGTTTATAGTGAAGAAATTTTGTGGTTTTGTTGGATTTTGTATTTTGATCACTTTCACCTTATAATCCATATATGAGGAAGTTTTGATATATGTTGAGCTTCATTTTTGTTTTTTGTTTTCACAAGATTTGCTTAGCATTGATGGATTGTTATTTAAAGATTTTGTTATATTTTCTTTTTCAAATATTTGGTTATTTGAGATAGTCATTTTCTTAAATGCACTAAAGATATTTAATCTTCTTTACATTGTCTATATTTTCTACTTGCAAATTTTATATGTCTTATAGTCAGGGATAAATGTGTTCAATGGAGATGTTTTCCAAGTGCTCTGGGTTTGTCTCTCTTGAAAAAATGTCATATTTTCTCTTTCTCAATACTTTCATGCTAATATTTCTAATAGCCTTTTTTTTTTCCTTTTTTGAGCTTATTGCAAAACCTAAAGTTTAATAACTTCAATGAAATTCGGTAAATCTAATTTTGATTTAGAGTAAGACATTGTTGAGGTGATAGTGGGCAATGCCTTTTAAAGTTGAATAAGGGATAATCCCTTTGAGACAAAAACTAGCTTAAGACCTTAAGTGACTTGTGGATACCCCGAAACCATTCCTCTTTGTTATGGTTCCACATCACATTGATGGTGATTTGCAACTTGTATCTTGGAGCATTACACTAACTTGAGGGGATACATCTTCATGGAGCCCCTTCTCTTCTATAATTTGATCATTTGATGGAGGCATTTGGTTTGGGGAGTCTCACTTCTCCTTGGTTGGATGATTATTCTTGTTGTTTTGGTGGTCTTCTCACATGTGCTTACCTTGTTGATTGCCCTTTGGTTACATACTTGATGGTTATGGAGAATGATATATCATTATGGTTTGGTTTTGGTGTACGTGTTTATCTTGGATGTAATACATCTTGTTCATGGATGATGGTTCTATTCCCCCAAGGGGTTAGATGATGGTGTTAGGAGGTAGATGTTTCGTGATGTTGTTGGAGTTTCCTAGTGACTAGTTGTGTCGATGTTATGATGTTGGTTTTCCACTATGAGGGGTGTTCTACATGGTCCTCTTGTGTTGATGTGTGGTGGGAACATGATGATTGGATGTGTTAACATTTTATATTGTCCCCTTTCTTTATGATGCTGATGTGGTTAGATGATGTGTGTTAGGATAGTGCACTTAGCCTTGGTGGGATTCCCTAGGTGATATGACTTTATATTATAATATTCGTTGGATATCACCTAGGTGGTAATGTGTTTGATGATGTTAATACC
>SNQJ01S0223736.1:0-14840 GCA_010110895.2 Picea sitchensis
AAGGCAAAGGCCTCTCCTCATGATTCATGTATGTTTATCTTTTGATTTTTGGCTTCTAGCTAGTGAGCCCAACATTGGGGGTTTTGAGGGTTTTGACTTAACAAACCCTAGAGGACGATTCGGTGGTGAAATATTCCACCTAGATTGTCCCAAGCTTGGTCTCGGAGCTGCAATACGCTCCCACACCATTCTAGTTCCAAATCTACTCAGTTGCAGGAGGATTCCACATTAGTTGCTTATGCAGGTAGAGAGAGGGTGCACCAGTTGGGGTTTCCAGCAAGGGGGGCACACCATTCATTGAGGAGTGATTCGTCCTAGCTGAGGAGAAGGGATTCCGGGAATTCCAAGTAGTGTGTTTCCTTTGTAGGTGTCTTGGCATCATTCTTGGTGGTTTTCCAGAGTCTTTTAGTGGAGGATCTATTTGTATTGAGAGTGGGACGTTTTCCCAAGAGGAGGGCGCACCATTATTTGGAGGGTAGCTAGATCTAAGGATCTAGCCGGTATTTGAGGATTTGAGCACTTGGGTTCTCATTGTAGCATCCTGATCTATTATTGTGGAGATTTTTGGAGCATTTGGAGGCCTCTTTCATCAAAGTTGAATTATCTAGGGCTTTAGTCATCCAATGGGGCATACCATTCAGTGGGGAATTTCAGATCTACAGAGATTGAGAGGGATCTTGGAGATCTGGGCACCTGGGTTGTTCTTACCATCACCTGATCTACTATTTGGCATCTTTCTGGAGGTGATTGACATCTTTGGCACCAGGGTTGAATTGTTGAGGAGCTTCAGTTATCTAGCAGAGGGTGGCATCTTCTAGCAATGAGGGGTTTGGCACTTGGCATTGGTCTTCATCTCTTATCCAGCCTTTGGAGCCTTACTTTGTATTGTCGGGAGCATTTTGTAGTAGCTCATACTTGTTATCCATTGTCTATCATATTGGCCATCTGTTGAGCATTCCAGATCGACATCTCAATTATAGCAGGTTCTTCTATTTTATGAATAAAGAAGATTTGAGATGTTTTGGGCTTGTCTATCTTATTGCATATGGTTGAGGTATGTTCCATGGTTATATCTTTCTGTTATTTTCTACATACACACATCTAAACACATCTAAACAAGTAGATCAACAAACTATTTGATGAAATACCACAACCAGGAAAAAGTTTTAAAAAGACACCAAAACAGTGATGATCCTTGCATAATGGCTTGGGATCATTACAGTGGTATAATGTATTGTCGGGAGAATTTTGTAGTAGCTCATACTTGTTATCCATTGTCCATCATATTGGCCATCTGTTGAGCATTCCAGAGATCGACATCTCCATTAAAGTTTCTTCTATTCATGAATAAAAGAAGATTTTGAGTTTTGGGCTTCGTCTATCTTATTGCATATGGTTGAGGTATGTTCCATGGTTATATCTTCTGTTGTTTGCTGCATACACACATCTAAACACATCTAAACAAGTAGATCAACAAACTATTTGATGAAATACACACAACCAGGAAAAAGTTTTAAAAGACACTTAAACAGTGATGATCCTATAATGGCTTGGGATCATTACAATAAGGTTGACTAACCATAAAGTGAATGCAACATCGAGGGTGTGGAATAGCATGGTTCAGTCATTTCATGTAATCCTTCATTGGCTGAGTTGGACACAAGGGAAAGGAGTTAACATTGTTCCGGGAATAGATCATATTCTTGGCCTAGGACAGAAGGCTATCTTATCAGACTAGATGAATTCAGTCATATCCATGAAAGGGATTGTCTCCCTGGACCTAGCTTCAGTCTATCAAGACTCGATTAGTTTTTTTGAAAAGTGGATTAGCGCAAAGGATTTGGGAATATCTGGTGATTTACAAGTTGAATGGGAACAATATTGTAGATATTTAAACGAGGCAGGGGTTTCACTATGTGAGAAAGAGGACACACTCATCTATATAGGAGGGGATTCCTCGAGGAGAATGTCAGTTAAATATATATGCAACACTTATTTCTATCTATGAGTGACCACAGACGAAGGGATGGAAATATAAGTTATGGAAATGGGAAATCGAGTTGAAGAAGAAACTTTTTATCTACCTGGCTACAGAAAAAAAAATGCTAATGTGGCAAGTATTACAAGGTAAAGGATGGAAGGGCCCTAGGTAGTGTCCTTTATGTAAGTCTGAAATTGAGGATGTTGATCATCCCTTTGTCCATTGTTGATTTATCCATACTATTTGGGAAAGTTTAGCTATCTGTCTCAACAAACAATTTTGTTGGAATGGACAAACACTGTGTCATTGCTTTGAGGCCTAGATGAGAGACAAAGATTGTCCAATTTTACTAGTTGTACATCTTTGTTGTAACATTTTAAGTATGTGAAAGAATCAAGCTAATTTTGAAGGAAAAATCCTAACTGATGGCTTTCTTTATTAAAAAATATAGGAATTTCTACCCTGGTAACAACCCAAAATAAAAAATTGCTATGAAAAGGAGCCCGCTGATTCATGATACAGATCATTTAATTGCCTTCTTCGACGGGGCATCAATTTTAAGAGGACACAACTGTGGGGTTGGGGGAGTGTTCAATTTTTCTACACAAAAAGTTTGTAGATGGCACCTAAATGGAGTTAGTGTCACTAATTCAAAAGCTCAATTGTTGGGGGCCTGGGGGACATTAACCATGAAAAAAATGTGGAATATTACAAAGCTAAAAGTCTTTTGAGACTTGAAGGATATTATTGACTGGATCAACAACATTTTCATTTTAAAGGTCAACCATTTAGAAGGTTGGAAATACAGAACAAAGGAATTATCCTCACAGTTTCAAGAAATCAACTATAATCATATTTTCAGGGATTTCAGCAAGGAAGCAGACCTCCTATCCAAACAGGCCTTCCTCGGGCCTTCATGCAGGCTGGCATACTTCCTTCTCATCAATGGAAGAGCAGAACCACCAAATCACCATTTAAATCTTCTAATGGTGGTTTTTTCGATGGGCAAACCTTTTTTGCAATGGTTCTTTTTTGGATGTCTTTTGTTTAAGACAAGATGCACCAAAAACTTTAATCTCACTCTGAAGATTGTGAAATTGTATAGTGTGATGCAAGATCCTTTTTTTTGAGGGTTTGTAATCATATTTGACTGGCTTGAAGTAGGGTTAATATTCATAGGGAGTTTTTTTTTGAAAAGTATAGTTAATACTTTTTATAGTAGTGAATGGATCGCATTGTATTGAACTTGTGGGGACTTGTAAAAGACCATTGACATGGTTTGATGATGTAAAGGAAATTATAATCTTAATATAATTTCGAGCAAATTTTCTTTGGAGAAAAAAAAAGTGCTAGTGGAAAGAAAAGCAAATTATGCTATCAAAGAAAATTACTTCTAATATTTACTTTTGATAAATAAAAAAGCAATTATATAGCTTATATACAATAAAGGTGGAAATAAATTAAATGATAATGGCATCAATAGATATTTGGGATCATCTTGTATATAATAACAAGGAAGATAATTTAGTTCACTAAAACTATTAGGAACAACAATTACAATTAGGAGAATGTGCATAAAATTAAAATAAGTTAATTATTAATTAACAAACTCAATTACTAAACTAAATTAAAGTTATAGTGCAATCTGTAGTATAACCTAGAGAGAAAATTAAAAAAATGTGGGAGCTTAGGTAACTAACATTTTATAATTTTAAATAGATAATTACATGCGCACTTATGCATATGAGTGACACATAGATGGGTGAATATTAGGAAAATTGTAATTTAGTAAAATATATTTCGCAAAGATTGTGACATGATTACTACAACAAAATCTATAAAATAGAACTGATTAAGAAGAAAAGAATCTTCATATCCTTAATGTTAAAATAATTTTTCATTGATATTTATTGAAAGTTTTTTCTATTGAATTTACTTTAATGTTAAAATAAATTTTCATTGGTATTTATTGAGAGTTTGGTTTATTGAATTTTGTTGAGAAGTAAGAATTCTTATCAATATTGAGATCTTATTTCTTCAATCATATTGCTAGTGAGATACTATTCCTTATGACCCCCTTATCCCTAAGGAGGTATTTAGGAAAGGATAGTACCCAAAAAAAAGTTGGTAGGGAGGTCCATTAATGCATCATCAAATACTCAATAAGCTAATGCAAGATTAGAAATTGAATCCACGATTCTAAATTGGATAGAATTAAAAATATTTATAATAACTTTGCTATTTTAAATTTATGGAAATGATATCATTATAATTATTTTATTTTTAAATATATATAATGATTGAAATTTTATTTAAATAATGTTATTGCAATTAGAAATTTTACCATATTCATATAAAATATTATATAAGTTTTAGTTTTATTTTAAAAACAGATATATTAATTATTACTTTAATTAATCATTACCATACTTAATCAAAATCAAAACTAATATAAAATACAAAGAAATAATATATATATATATATATATATATATATATATATATATATATAAAGTTGCATGATTCTCACTACCAAACAATATTTAGTTGCCGTAAGTTACGAGCTTAAATTCTTTTTAAAAAACAACGAGGAATTTCATTATTCTTAATGTTGTCTCCAAATTATGATGTTTTTTCCAAATCCTCCATAGATGAACTATATTGGGCCTCTTGCCTCTTGAGAACAATATTGAATTCCATTTATACATGATGTTGACTGAAAATTAAAATTAGTTATATTGGTTTTACTTTTTGCAAATTGTATAGGTGAATTATATTGGGTCTTTATGCTTTTAGCAAATAATATGGAATTTTATTTATTTTTAATGAAATGTGAAAATTAATAACATTGATTTAAATTTGAAGTTTTGCAATGGTATTGGTGAATTATATTGGGTCTTTATGCTTTTAGCAAATAATATGGAATTTTATTTATACTTGATGGAATGTGAAAATTAGGAATATTGACTTAAATTTGAATTTTTGTAATGATATTGTTGTAATTTGAATTTTTATTAATGCATAGGATATTTGATATTGGTGAGTTTCTCATATATATAAAGAGAGAGTTATATCCAAACTAAGTTAATATACACATATATGTTGTAGGCATATACATTTGTATGCTTCAAAACTATAATAAATGCATTTCTATCAAGAGTCTTAGGAATTCTTATTTCCATAAGCAATGAACTCCCCTGGCATTGTTAGAATCTAATATTTAGACCATTAGATGAATTAATCTATCTAGATATTCCCTTAGTATTGTTAACTTTATTGTCTCCTCTAACAAGGATTGCAAAGTTCAACACTCCAATCTCTCTTATAGTTTGAGCACCACCCTTATTTGTTAAAACATTATCTTCACAAGGTGATTCTTCATGCTTAAGTGAGTTGAGATATGAAGGCAATCATGTTGCTTCCTTCCCCTTTGACAAACTTCCATTGCTTTGAGGGTCTTGATTAAACCCTAGGTTATCAACTGAAGTTGAAGGAGACCATGAAGGCATCCATTCTCATTCCAAATTCTAAATAGCTCTTAACGAGTAAGGAAAATTGTCAATCCTCCACAAAGTTCCTTTAGATATTCCTAATAGTCTAGATGCTCCTAGGCTTCCTCAATATCCATAAGTATTTAAATATATTGTCATTTCTAATGTTTTTAGTTGCATTTTATTATTTAATTAAATTTAAATCATCAAATATTCTTATTTTATGGAATGATTAATTAGATGACAATCCCATACCAATTATGCATGTAAATGAATTATGGTTTACCAATTCAAAAGAATGTTGTGAATACATTTATTTTCAATTTCAATTATTAACAATGTTGATTATCCAATTATTTTACATGAAAAATCTACAATAAAATTGTAACTATATTCACAGTTAGAAATTAACAAATAAAACAAAACATATTTACAAATCTGATAAAAGAAGAAAGATATAAAATATATTACATTACTTAAAAACAAATAATTATAAAAAAGGAAAAATAAATCAAATTTGATTGATCTTTTATATGTCATTCCAAATATAAAATAATCTAGAAAACATTGTTTTTTCAAACATTCATAATAAACTGTAAAATATAAATTGATGTATAGTGTGTAATGAATAAATTTAACAAATCATCCAATTTTTCTTTTAATACTAGTATTCATGATCTTATAATATGTAGAATTTATTCCATTTTTATGAACTAAGTTTCATTAAAGGAAGTGACAACCAATATGTACGATGTAGAAGTGAATGTAGATTTGAAGCTTTAATGTTATAGGCAGAATAGTTTTTTCAAATGTGTTATAGGGAAAATAGTTTTGCATCGATGGCCAGATATCGGACAGTAAAACTGCAATGATTTGCAGCTATAAACTGCAATGATTTGCAGCTATTATGTAACAATTATTTCCACATCAAATTAATAATATTAAAGTTGCAAATCAAAATAATAACTGAAAAAAATGTTAAACCTAAAAATAAAATTTGTATCTTCCTTTTTAAGAGAAGGATTGAAATGACATTTATATATATGAGATGTGAAATGTCAAAAACATATTTGTTTTATTTAATTAATTTGACTTGTAAAATTTTATGAGAATTTGTTAGTATTTTGTAAATATTTTCACCATAAACTTTGTTTTTATTTTGCAAATATCTTCACCATAAAACCATTGGATATTGATTACAAATGATATTATTTTATTTTTTACTTTTATCTTCAATGAAAAAAAAGTAAAATGAGAAAATAAAATTTAAAACCCTAATAAATTAATTATGATATTATATATGTAATTAGTTAAATATATAATTTTAGTAAAAATACTAAAAATGTGATTTAGCAATATGAATAAGTACTTTCTACTTCATCACATACAATATATTTAGTGTTACAATGACTAGAGGGAATAGCCACATTCTCATGGTATAAACCATGTTCCTCACGAATATGTTTCAGTAGTAGTAACAATATTCATTTCATAAACCACACGAGTGTCATCATTGACCAAACACCTTTCTCCATTTCTCTATTTGTCGACTCCCAAATCTAACGACCCAGATCTCTTTGCAAAGCAGCAAGTTGAAAAGTCCAAACACAATACGAAAGCTCAGAGCGAGAAACCAAGTTGTGGAAAATGATAAATAGTGAGTACAACGATATCATTGGCGCGTTGCATTGGGATATGTGAACAACGCTCTGCAAATTATTCTACCCACTTTCCGACAAGATTGTCCGGTTAATTGATATCAATATTGGTGAGAAAGTTATCGAAATGATATTTGGGACCACCCATTAATTTAATTACGAAGAGTCAAGATAAAGTTAGGAGTTTTTTAACATGTTCCATATTGTGGAAATATAAGTAGAAAGTTTTTGAAAATGATATTTTGGACTATCCATTAATTATTAGAGTCAAGATAAAGTTAATGAATTTGAAGGATTCTTTTACATGTTTCATTAGAGTATAACATATCAATAAATATTTATAGGATAAGTTTACAAATTTTATTTTTTGGATTTTGGACATCTATTATGGGAATTAAGTTACGTTATTATTTATTTTAAATTGTATTTTAATGCATGACCGAATTTAGCCCTAAAAACTTTTATTGTATTTGGATTGTGCAATCTCAACCATTGATATCTATAATTTTGATAATTCTTCTACATTTATCATTATTTTGAGAAAAACTAGTAGGAAAATGTGCCTTAGAAAAGTTTAAAAGTAGAATGTTTAGACTACTATAAAATTATTGTATAAGAATAAAATTGGTTGGTAGATTGTGATATAGTAAAATGATTGATATTAAGATAAGGTGGAAACTCATTGCCTCTTATTATAGAATATAGTGGTAAATTCATATGGAAATTGATTCCTATTAGTATTGATTAGGAAATAGACCTAAATAAGTTGGAGAAATGGACCACCACATTATAGAAGAAAGGTCTGAAAACTCATTCATTTCATATAGAATTTAGTGGTAAATTCATATTGAATGTGACATATGATGAAAAAAATTGTGGGAAATAATGAATTTTATATGGAAATTAGTTGGTATTGACATTATAGTGAATGATCGGTATTATTATAAGGTGTGAAAACTCATTTGTTTCATATAGAATATAGTGGTAAATTCATATGTAAATTGATTTGTATTAGTATTGATTAGGAAATAGATATAAATAAGTTGGAGAAATGGACCATGACATTATAGAAGAAAGGTGTGGAAACTCATTCATTTCATATGGAAGTTAGTGGAATTTATTCATATTGAATGTGACATATGATGAAGAAAATTGTGGAAATCATTAATTTTATATGGAAGTTAGTTGGTATTTACATTGACTAGGAAATAGATGTAACAAAGTTGGAGAAATCAAATAGGACGTTACAAAAGAAAGGAGTGAAAACTCATTCAATATATATGAGTCTAGTGAGGAAGTCATATCAAATGAGAAATATTCATGAAGAAAGTTGTGAAAAGTCATCAATTCTATCTAGAAATTGGTTGGTTCCCACATTGACTAGGAAATAGATGTAAAGAAGTTTGGGAAACCAATTGTTTCTAGTTTGAATTTAGTTTGTAGGTTGATTGTTTCAGACAAACTATTGAAGAAAGGTGTGAAAATTCATTCATTTCATATGTAATTTAGAGAGCACGTAGGTTGATAGGGTCATTGGTAAAGTCATGAGTTCATTTCATATAGAATTTAGTGGTAAATTTATATGGAAATTGATTGGTATTAGTATTGATTATGAAATAGACATAAAAAAGATGGAGAAATGGACCAAGACATTATAGAAGAAAGGTATGGAAACTCATTCATGCCATATGAAATTTAGTGGTAAATTCATATATTAACATATGATGAAGAAAATTGTGGAAATTCATTAATTTTATATGGAAATTAGTTGATATTGACATTGACTAGGAAATAGATGTAAACAAGTTAGGGAAACCAATTGTTTCTAGTTTGAATTTAGTTTGTAGATGGATTTGTTTGAGGCATACAACTGAAGTAAGGTGTGGAAACCCATTCTATAGGGAAATTAGGAGCAACCCGGTATTGATAGGGTCATTGGTAAAGTCATGAGTTCATTTCATATAGAATTTAGTGCTAAATTCATATGGAAATTGATTTGTATTAGTATTGATTAGGAAATAGACGTAGTGAAGTTGGAGAAATAAACCAAGACATTATATAAGAAAGGTGTGGAAACTCATTCATGTCGTATGGAATTTAGTGGTAAATTCATATTGAATGTGACATGATGAAGAAAATTCAGAAAATTCATTAATTTATATGGAAATTGTTGGTATTGACATTGACTAGGAAATAGATATAATGAAGTTGGAGAAATAAAATAGGACATTACAAAAGAAAGAAGTGGAAACTCATTCAATCTATATAAGTTTAGTGGGAAAGTTATATAAAATGAGAAATATTCTTGAAGAAAGTTGTGAAAAGTCATGAATTCTATCTAGAAGTTGGATGGTTCCCACATTGACTAGGACATAGTTGTAAAGAAGTTTGAGAAACCACTGAGCCGCTTCCTTTGTAACGACCTCCCTCGCTACTTAATAACAACTCGATAACATGTGCAATTTTTATAATAAGTGTGCATGCGCATATGGGTAATAAAACATCCGACTCAGGTCGCCACCCGATGATGAACATGACACACATAATGACATCACAACATGATGACCTAAGACGCAAATATCGGCAAGCAAGCGAACAACACCGATTCATCTAAAGATCAAGATTGACTTCCCATCCATCCTACCCTGCCATGGTTAGAACCTCCAAGACATATATGTCAAGCCCGTGTTCCCATCGATTTTGACCATTTAAGGTCTCGTATCGGGCGACTGTTCTGTGGAACATGGAGGTGTCTATATCCCGCCCGGACAATAATCCGTTCTACGGCTAGAACACACACATCAAGGACGATCGCTGCACAATAAGGTTCTGTGAATCGATGCACATTATAAAGTATTACACGGTGCCAAGAACGTTAATAACGAAATCCATCATGAACAACATAAGTGCGAGAAAAAGGAAACAACTTTATTTAGGTCAAGAAGCAAGGGTAGTCGTCTACTTTACCTCAAGGCTCAAGAATAACCCTACATTATTTCGACTGTATAGCTTCTAGATGAAGTAACCACACCCATGCCCGTCATAGCTATCATGGTGCCCAAGGGTAAGCTTCTATAATTAATCAATCCACTATACAATAATTAAAAACAAGGAGCAAGAGGATAACACTTGACGAGCAGCCAGGAAACACAAGAGCATAACTACAATTTATAACCCAATCATTCTCATACATCCAGGACAATCTGCAACCTATAAATCAAGACCTTCATCACTTGGCACCCTAGTTTTTCCATTACTACGCAATACAGGTAATTCTACCAATGTTATATAAAATTCAATTCTAGTGCATCGATAAGGCTTCATCAGATTCATTTAAGCTTACCAGTCTACACCTCAATTCCTATAAGTCTAACTAACATGAACCGAGACTAAAGATTATGCACCCTTATCCCTATGTTTTAAATCTCTGAAAAGATAAAGGGGTCGCGGTATAAACTATTCTTCTCACTAATTATGTGATAATCCTAAGGGACGGATTGGCCTCCTTAGGAAGGCACTATTATATTTTGTTCCAACAAGCTTAAGACTACTCATTTTCCAGGTCCTTACCATATGTGTTTGTCAATTCAATAAAATAAAAAGGGTCCTAACTCTAAGTAATCCGCATCATTACTTTTTATATTACCATTACATTGCAAATTAAAAGAGACCAAGATATTACATTCAACATGTAACATTACCATATATGGTTGTCAATTCAATAAAATAAAAAGGGTCCTAACTCTAATTAATCTGCATCATTGCTTTTTATATTACCATTACATTGCAAAATAAAAGGAACCAAGATATTACATTTAATAGGTAACATTACCATATGTGATTGTCAATTCAATAAAATAAAAAGGGTCCTAACTCTAAGTAATCTGCATCATTACTTTTCATATTACCATTACATTGCAAAATAAAAGAAACCAAGATATTACATTTGCTAGGTAACATTACCATATGTGTTTGTCAATTTAATAGAATAAAAAGGGTCCTAACTCTAAGTAATCTGCATCATTACTTTTTATATTACCATTACATTGCAAATAAAAGAAACCAAGATATTATAGTTACTATGTAACATCGGCTAACATAGCACCGTTCCAACTTTGCAAGGACGTTATATTTACCCGCTCCAGACAACGAATCACCAGGACTGTACATTACAGTAACCATGCAATAAAAAGCGATGATGGTCAAGTGAAATAAATCCTAAAGAAAATCTTAAGGTAATCAGATTATAACCAAATTCCTTTCATAGCAATCATATTCTTTAATTCAACTAGAATCAGATTCTCAAATTGCACCTGATATCATCTTCTGTTCGTTATTTAATCTTTTATGAAGCTAAAATCATAATGAAAAATCGCAATCTTTCATTTACAACTGAAGGTGTAAATCGTGAGGAATTGACGGGGCAGGCGAAAAGAGATGACTTGGCACTACGATGGGGTGAGTCAAGATATGTAAAATTTAGAAAACTAAGAATGATTATTGTAATATTGTGATCAATTTGATAAGATTAAACAATTTATCATGAATGTGATGTTGTGATCAGTTTGATAAGATACAATTATTTATCTTGATTAGTTTGATAAGATAAAATTATTTAAGTTGATAATAGGATATTTTGATCTAAATTACAGTTAACTGATATGAAGTTACAATGGGTATTACCATATCTGAATTACATAAATTACATTACAATAAGTATTTTTCCATTCAAATTTCAGGTCTTGGAGTTTGTTTTATCAGGGCACCTTTATGCAACACCAAACGCTCTGCAACCTTGTTTTAAAATTTTTGGATAAGTGGTCTGAAAAATGGTGGTGGATGTTGACGTTAAGGGAAGACAGTAATATTGGATTTGATGAGGACGATGAGGAGAGCACTACTGTGCACTTTATTTCTCGTCAGCTAAAACGCTATCTTGCACAGGGTTAGAGTCATATCGGGCAAGCAAGTAATTAATACGTCCTATTCTCAGCTTCCCGACACGTTGTTGTTCAGTAGATTGTCACGCTATCTACTGGAATCAAGGTCTAGGACTGCGGGAGGCCGTCGAAAGGACCAATGGGAATTCCCTGACCGAGTGATGTGGCAGTGTTCCTGCTGCATTGAGATTTGGCGAAGGTTAATGATCGAACCTCGGGTTATAACAGGGACACCATCGCAGTCTGACTAACCGATGGGTACACGAATCACCACCCAGCAAAATCGTGCCAAGTTATGAGTAAAAAGGCGGTCAGGGTAGAACACCCCATTTAAAGCATAAGGTTTTTACGATCCGTAAGAGAATAACGCTCAGGTGCGAGGGTAAATCCCCAGGTGCCAGACGCGCAGACGGTAGGTTGTTTAACGGGTAGGTAACAGGATTAGTCTCCGGGGAGGCACGCTGGTAGGAGGACCGTAACTGAAGAACGATCGCTTGGGTTTAGGGCCATAAGGAGTCGATTTTCCCTAGGACGTTAATCCCCAACAAAGGTAAAGTGAAGGAAACAAAGGGGACGATTATCATTAGGGTAATTTGATGAAAGTTAAATAAGGAGCGGCTCTGGTATAACCAGAGAATCGTATCACGCCAGGGTCCGGGAAGTCAATACCCTGTTTGAGAGCACAGTTACCCAACATAACAGATCCAGTAAAATGGCCAGCCAGCGAACCCAAAATTTCCAAAGTGCAGAGACTAGAAAGGCCCGACTGCCACCCTTCGTTTCCAATGCACTCCGGTCCTGCGTACTAAGTAATACAGCAATGAAGGATGAGAGTCACCGGCCAGGAGCAAAAATGTAGAGTTTAAGTTTCCAGGAAGGGATAATCACAACACACAGAGCCTATCGCTAGTAATCCAGGGTATTCAGGATGTAGACTCATAAAGTTTACGTTCCCCCCCCCCTTATCAGAAATCCCAGCATGCAGACAGGAAAAAGTTATATTCGACCAACGCCAGAATACCAATGAATAGCATGTGGACCAGCACCTTAATCTACTTTTGGTTTCTTTAACTATCAAGCAGAGGGGAGAAAATTAATCACAATGGCCATGACATCCCTGAACTTACACAAAATTCACATAACCTACGAAGTAACAATGCCGAATCTGCCCCAACCCATGGGAATCGAAGATGAATCGCCAGAAAACGAAATACCAACAAATTACAACGAGAGACAGTAGTTTTTTTAAAAGAATGACAGTGATTTAAAAGCGAAAGGACAGAAATTTTGCAACGAGAGACAGTAGTATAATAAAATGAGAGGCCCACAACCGAATGCCCCCTGTAAATTAAAAGAAAACGCCCAGTCCATGATTTCGCCCACAGAGAATGAGGCGGGGTAAAATCGCCAGAACACAACCCATTGGAACCACACAACAAGTGCCAGAATAACGATAACCATTGAAACTACAGTTTATAAACAAGTTATACAATAACCCTGGAAACTACAAGTTTATACAGTAACCATTCTACTCTACGAAATAGAGGAGCGTACCTTGCCTTAACGCCCGCTTAATGACGTCTGTGCGCTCCGCATTNGCTTGCCGGCCATAGAGACTACACCGATACCTCCCAGCCAAACGCTAGGGGTACTCTGCTTCCCCCTCAGCCCCCCGAGCCGCAAAGGGGCCACACACAGTCCAGACAGTAACCTAGCTTCCCAGCCCGCCTCCAAGGCTGAGCTACCACTCTCACACAGCTGGGAAAATCCCCAACTCCTCACAAGCAATTAGTCATGTTTGTCATTTTGGCAGCATAACAATGCTCCATAGCAGATCCCCATTCTTTTCCCCCATCTTCCTTCTTTTATCCTATTTTTTTGACCTAATCCCATTAGGTTTTCCCCAAAAACCCTAAATCCCATTTCTTTTAAGTTTTTCCCCCCTTTTATTTATTTATTTATTTCTTTTTATTTCTTTTTTTGAAAACTCAAAAGGTAAATGCGCCTAAACATCTTTTCATAATTTTTTTTTTATTATTTTTTTATTATTTTTTTAATTTCATAATATATATATATATATTCTTTTAAACTCCCTTTAGTTAACTAATTAATTTCTTCCTTTCAAATTTACAACCCCCTAATTGAATTAATTTATAAAATCTCTTTATTTTACCCTACACCCTTTATGAAGACTCACATTAGCTTAAGTGGGTTTTTTTTTTGTTCAATTTTATTATTAGCACTTGTATTGTTAATGCTTAGCTAGTAGGAAATGAAATTCTAATGTTATTTGAATTGTAGAGCTGTTGTGAGCTAGAATATAATGGCGTTGTTATTAGGAGATGTTTAAGTTTTGATTATTATGTTAGGGCGAAGTAGCAGTGCCTTCACTAAAAGATAAATTATCAAGCTTATTACTGGGAATGAGGAAAGGCCTTATGTACGCAATTAAGGACAGAATTACTTTAGGAATTCAATTAATGGAGGAATTTTTTTATGCATTTAATTAAGGAAGGAACTCCTTGGATTAGGTGGAGGTTGCAATCATAGGGGAAATGTTTAAGGATTTAATCAGGTGTTGATGACTTAGGGCTATTTAGGCTGACTCTTTCATTCACATTATTGTGACGTGCCCTTCAGGACGCACCACGTGCTCCTAGGGTGCCACTCGCCTCTTGAATTTATTTTATGCGACGTGCCCTTCAGGATGCACCACGTGCTCCAAGGGTGCCACTCGCCAACTGAGTTTCTTTTGTGCGACGTGCCCTTC
>SNQJ01S0223737.1:0-14840 GCA_010110895.2 Picea sitchensis
GTCTTCCCTCGTTAAGAGTGAATGCTAATATGATTAGATCATGGACAATCATTCTCCTTTTGTCATAGATAGTGACCAGGTTGGGGAGAATGGTCCAAGACAATGTTAATATATTCTAGAAGGGAGAAGTGAAGATCCAATACATCTCCACCGATGAGCTGATAACAAATATTTTGATGAAGCCCTTCTACAAAGGGAAGTTTGTATACTTCAGTGACAAGTTGGGGCTTGTGGATATTACTCCTTTGGTTGAGAGAGTGTGTTGATATACTTGCATCATAGATAGTTAGTGTGTTTTTGGACTGACATTCTCCCTGTGGAGAATGGTCTAGGTTGGACAGATTTTTGATGTATCATGGACTGACATTTTTTGTAGAAAATGGTCCCGGATTGACATTCTCCCGTGGCACAGATGGTGACCTAATCATGGTGAATGCTTCGCCCCTTATGGCACGTATGGTTAGCTAATTAGGGAGGCTGG
Source organism: Picea sitchensis (assembly GCA_010110895.2). Lineage (NCBI taxonomy): Eukaryota > Viridiplantae > Streptophyta > Pinopsida > Pinales > Pinaceae > Picea > Picea sitchensis. Next base: position 482 of record SNQJ01S0223737.1, read on the forward strand.
TAAATGATTGACATTTTATTTATGGTACATATGGTGACCTAATTAGAGAAAATGGTTCGGGACTAACATTCTTCTATGGCACATGTAGTGACATGATTAGAAGAATGGTCCATGTATCCCATGGCATGGTTTTCAACATCTAAGAGAAATGACATTTTCCCTATGGAACATATGGTGACCTGGTTAAGGAAAATGGTCTGGGACTGACATTCTTCCTGTGTCACATATAGTGACCTGATTAGGAAGAATGGTCCTTGTAGTCATGGGACACTCCATTGAGTGCATGACAAATATGGGACACTCAGTTGAGTGCCCAGGTTTCAACACCTAACATATTCAAGCATCATGTCTGATTACTCATATGAATTATAACCTAGAGTTGATGACATACTACGATTGGTTTATTGTACCAGCGGTGTGGTAGTGTATCACTAGATAGTAGTTGTGTGCTACTAGTGATGGTTTTGTACCATCGAAAGTGGACATTACCAGCACCGATTGATTATTAATATCATGTACAATAGTTGTGTACTACTATGACTCGAAAGAAGTCGTGTTCTATTGGATGGAATTGTAGTAGTTGTGTGCTACTTTAGATTATTTCCATGGAGACTACCAGTCCACATGAGATAGTTGTGTGTTGTTTGATGTGTGACAATTGATTTGAGCTACCAATGGCATGGTAGTAGTTGTGTGCACTAGTTGATTGCAAAGTAGTCAGTGGAATACTAGATGAAAGACATCATGGAAATACCTCCCTAGATAAGAGAGTGTTGATGTTTTAATTAAGTTACAAGATATTAAATAGCTAATAATAATATATAATAATAATAATAATAATAATATCAAAACCATCGAAAACCATAATAATAATAATAATAATAATAAGAATGGTCGGAATGAAGTTCAAGATATAATAATATCAAAACCATCTACATATTTCTGAGCTGAGGTGCACGATTCAAACACCTTACATACACAGGGTCGGTGCCCGTGCAATTATTGTTATGATTATTAATTCTATAAGAGTGTTTCAGGTGCCTCCGAGGATCTTCCTGATTCGCTCTACTTCCTGTAAAGTGAGGGCAAATGACTTGGCCAGAACTTCCTTGGGAATGCTGGGATTGGAAGCGAAAGTGGCCGCGGGGATGTATAAAAATCCCGGATTTTGGCTGTTCAGTGCGTTGATCGCAACTGCTTTGGTCTGTCCGATGTTTTGAGCGAAGTGCACGGTACCCTTTGGGACCATGAACACATCGATAGGTTCCAGCTTTTGAGAGAAGAGGTTGTGTGTAGTTGAATCGACGAAGGCAGCCAAGATTTGGCCTTCCACTACGTACGATAGTTCAGTGGCTCTCGGATGGATATGTGGAGCTTCTATCCCTCCCACATCCATGTCAATGCGAGCCATCGTTAGTCCCAGCGTGTTGAGGCCGGGCAGGTTCCGTGGATTAACCCCAATGAAGTTAACTCCCGTGGGACCGGCTGATGTGTTCGCTGTCCTGCGCAGGGCCGATGAAAAGAAGTGTTCAGAAGAAACTTGATTTGGATTAAGGCAAGCCAGTCCGTTCGTAAAAACCGAAGACTTCGTGTCTGCCACGCAGAAATCCTGCAACGCCTCTGGATCTCCTCTGATTCTCTGAGTTACCATCTGAAGAAGTAAGAGTAACAGGACGCCCACACTGCCTCTGCCGCCGGACGAAATCAATGCAGGTAAAGCCATTTTGTAAATAACGAGTTGGAGGTATTGATTCCTACTTGTTTTGTTTTATAGATATAATGTGCGAGAAGTCTGTTTCTAGATTAATGTGTGAGAAGTCTGTTTCTAAATTTTAGGAAGTTGTTAGTTTAATTGGATATGATGAACATTCTTTGCAACTGATTGTTTCTCAGTAGATATGACCAAAGATTATTTTCAACGGATTGTTTCCCAGTTTTAGAAAGTTGTTTGTCTAATTGGATGCACAAGAGATTGTTTTCCAACTGTTTCTCTCTTATTTTTGATTATTTTTGTGATTTTCATTGAAAGATTCTTTTTAACTAGTTGTTTCCTAATTGTCTCATCTATTAATGAGGTGTTTTTCAACCAAGTGTTTTCAATCGATGTGGTTTTAAAATAATATTTTTAATAATATATTTTTGTGTTGAGAGGTATTTTCCAATCAATATGGAGTATGGAGTAAATGTCCAAGTAAAATAATACATTAAAATAATAATAAATAATGAGAGATTGATAATGATAAATAATATTCTTGGATAAGGTGTCTCCTCGTTCTCTTGATCATAGAGGTGGTACAAATAACAAGACTCACCACTCTCGTTGATAGATGGAAACTATGAGTTATCACCTTCCTCCCGATCACATTAATGTGGCTTCGCATGCCAAAGTCTCAGTGGGCATTCAAGTTTCATCGATCAAGGACGAGCTCATTACAACCTTGCCCTTGTATGATGGTAGCTCGATAATGGCTCTGGTTCAGACTCGATAATGGCTTTGGTCCTTCGACAGGTGACTAACCCGCACAACTTCAAGATGAAGAGGCCCCCTCTTCGATGAAGAGGTCCCCTCTTCGAATCATCAGTGCCCAATTTGTAGAGACAGGTTGGTGGTTCATTTGTTATCACACCATTTTCATCATTTGAAATAATTAAGTGTTTGTAACCAAACACATCACAAATCATCCCAAAGATGGTTTATTAAATTCAAAACATAGGAAAAATGTCAATTATACAAGGATATCAAAGTCAAATTATCACTTTGACCATTAAAGGCCCACACAACAATCTCTTTAATACACATGTATTGTTGTGAAGATAATCATTTAAAAAGAAGAAAATCATTATTGAAAAGAAAATCTAGTTGAATCTCTAACTCATTTATGAGATAGTCCCTTCATGATGGTCTTTGGTTAAATGGAGCTTATTTTAGTCAAACCACCTCATTAAATTGAAGAGTCCTTGTTTATTCTTGAAGCTATTTCATCCAGATGGGGTTATCCTATATTCAAACTTCATAATACTTCCAAAGATATATATAGAGAGACTTTGCTCAAGGATCATCATTCCTGGAATTACTTCACTCACATAAGGGTCATCCTATATTCAAACTCCATTATACCTCTCTCTCTCTATGTATTGTGTGTGTGTGTGTAAGAGATAAAATTATTCATCCTCAATTTCAACAAGCTCAAGTGTGTTAGTGTTCTATTTAAAAAATTGCTTCAAGTATTTGAATGTCCACTTGCTCCAATCTTCTTCTTGAGCCTTCATTGTGTTATGTTTTTCAATTTTCCTCTCCATGTGACCATTACATAGAACACAATGTTGTTCAAAGTACTATAAAATCAAAGAGAGAGTGATAATTGATGAACCCACCATGAGAGAGAAATGTAAGCGATATTCAATACTCTTTAAGGTGAAATTCTTAGTTTGTTTATAGTTGTGTTTATTGGTGAATGATATTATCTCTTTTCTTTCCAAAGAAACACTTTGTTGTTTTTCGATGCATTTCTATTATATTTTAGGCTCGTGTTTCAAAAATAGCAAAGGAACAAAATAATAGAGGTTTTTTCTTTCTATCTTGTGTGTGGGACTATTTAAACATTGATTCTCCAATTAGATTGATTTTCTACTCTTGCTAAACCTCAAAGCTATTAATTATACAAGAGGTTCTCCGAGGTTTGTTTCACTTTTCCTCCTTTCAATGTATATTACTTACTTACTTCAAATAGATAAATTTAGCTTGTTTAAATTTTTATTTTGATCATAGTTGCCTACATTTTCCAACCATTTGAAGAAAGCTAATTTGGTCACCTTCTAGAAAAGCAATCTGATTGATTAATGGCCACCATATTGGGGAAGAGTGTCTAGAAATCTTCCTTGATTGGATTTTGAATTTTCTCTCATTTTCTAGTAATTAATATTATTAATTAACAAAATTTATATTTCATACTCATCCCAACCTAAATATGTCAATCCTTCCATCTTGAAAATTTGAAATTTTCCTTCCATGGAAAGGGTCTGCATAGTTGTTTTCCTTATTTGAGTGTGTTTGAGTTACTTTATTTCAACAAATTCATGTCATGTTGTGAAAGTTTCCTTCAAGTTCATATGGTCATACTTAAGGTCTTATGCATGGGTATATGAACCCACTTCATGTTGTTGTTCCTTGGTTTTCTTGTTTTATGTGCAAGTGCACTATTGTTTTGATTTTTGGGTTTTGTACTTAAGGGGTATAGGGGATTCACTGGAAAACAAAATTCATAGAACATGGATTCATATTTGGGGTTTAAAAAATAGTTAAAAAATGTAAATTTATTAGATGGTTTTAAGGGGGTGAGGGGTTATTAAAAACTAAATTAAGGTACATACATATTAGTAGGGTTCAACCAACTAAATTTTTTGGGAGGGTTGGTGGGAGGAGAGTTAGCAATGTTGATCTATCTCTGTGAGTTTTTTATGAAAGTGAAGAAAGTTATGAAGGAGCAAGGTGATATATCTCTAGTCCTTGTACCTCACAAAAATTCTCAATAAAACATAAAATTATCTAAACAAGCAATGAAAAATAGTCATAGGTTTCATAATAGAGAGATCCAAACATGAAATGGTCTTCTATTTCCTATCAAACATTTTTTTATGTTTTTCACTAAAATATCAAGTAGCATATATGATAAACGACATTTTATAAATTAGATCCTTGGTAACACACACACACACACAAACATACTAGGGGTAGAAATAAAAAGGGGGTGTAAAGAGTTTTTGACAAAAAAAATGTTACTTACAATATTTGGTGAAAATATGGGGTTATTTTATTTGGAAACATGTATAGGAAAGGGGTACCAATGTTTAAATTTTAGGAGGTAGAAATTAAATTATGTGTTCTTTAATACCTCATGAATGCAAATGTTATGCATAGGTTTAGGTTTACTAGGTAAACACCCCATGTTTGGGAGGTGTTGGATCACATTTCAAATTTTCCCTATAATTTTTGTTGATATATTGTTATTTATTTGAAATTTACACATGGATAAAAGGAATTAAATAAACAAAAAAGTAATATATATTAATTAGTTTCAATATAGTTTTCACTTCAATAATTTGCTTTTCTACAACTTTGAAATTCAATGAATAATCACACATCATGTTTTGCATACACACATTACTATACTAGGAAATAAACTGTTAAAATCAATCACTTGATCTAATATTATAATCAAATAGTTTCTAAAAACTCCCTAACTTATCACCCATACACTAGCATCAATATGAAAGCAAACACATAGTTAACTTTCATTAAAAAAACACCAATATTCAAATTGGGTGTAGGTCCTTAGTTGCAATATTTTTACATTAAACATCACAAAGATGACAAAAGTTTAAACTAAAGGTTGATCAGTTATGAGGAGAGAAGTATTTAATTGGTGAGAGTGATACCAAGGGAACACCTTAAAATATAGGAATTAAATACTAGGTTGAGTTGTGCACATGTGGAATACATTCTTATGGAATCCATTATTGTTATTCATCCGATGAGTCAACACCGGCAACCACTTTTTGTGAAGAGATAGCTTAGTGACTTGTCTTTATATTTTCCACTTAGGTGACTACTTGGGGGAATTCTAAGTGGTTCTTGATAATGCATCAATGATCCAGTTTTATGAGTAGAGCAAAATGACTTCTGATTAATGCTTGGTGCCCAACACAAAATAATAGAGATATGATAAAATTGGTTTTCTATTCAATAAGAAATAAGATGAAATAAAATCTGATGAAACATGCTTGTTGGAATAGTGGCGGATTATCTCTAAGAAGAGATGTAGCCAGTTCGCTCATTAGCAGAAGAAGATTACAATGAGGCTCTCAAGGCTCTCAGGAAAAGGAGGAATGTTGAGCTCAAAATAATTATCCATGACCTTGTTGATGATTATTACGACCCATGCTTGAGGTGAAGTGAAACTAGATGGGGTCCTATAAAGGCGTTCTTTCACGCAGGTGGAACCCGAGCACCATGCACCAGAAACTTATGTGGCACCAGATGTTGATCATGGCTGACTGCTTGGCCACTTGTCATTGGAATTTTATAGGATATCCTAAACCTATTAGCGGTATGCTGGATCCTCTCAATGGTCGAGGTGGCTTTGTGCGGCTTTAGTTCGAGCAAGGAATGTAAGGTCGGTCGAGGTAGTACAGAGATACAACCTTCGATGGGCTAATAAGTTCAGAATCTAACCACGAAAAGGGGTTGTGTTAGGTTGAGCTATATAGAGACTTGTTTGTAGTTATGTTGGACATAGGAAGACTCTCATCCCATGTGTGTGAGGTGCTGAATTATACATGCAAAGGATACATAATGGATTCGATTGACAACTCGGTTTGGCCATCATGCAGGGTGGAAGGCTGTGGATTTGGTGAGCTTGGTGTCCAGCGATGACCAAAGGATCAACCAGAATATGTGTTGAAAATAGCTGTCCGATCTTAGAAATGGTTATGGGATTCCAAATTTACGGACTTCGTTCAAAGATGAGTTTGGCCGTTAGCCTCTATTGTGATGTTTCTTCTTAGGGCAACTAGAAGTCGCCATCTTGGAAAAGTGATCAACAACAAAGAAAACACAGTCATTTCCCGGCTTAGTGGATGGGAGGTGAGCATGTAGTCCATTGAGAGATGGATTCCCTTAGCTAGCTTTGTCAGGGGAGTAGGAAAGAGGGGTGTACATGCCTGTTCAAGTGGTTGGTTTGGCAATAAGCTGAGCGGTCACGGGGACTACTTACCGACCTCTGTCAAAGTTTTGGCTAGTAGAAATATTTTTGCTTAACGCCATGCATTGTCCTTTTGATGTTGAAGTGTCATGCCACCCGGTGTAATTGAGCTTCCCATATCGACTTTGCTCGCTTCGCTTGATGGAGCAGAGATATAGCCCAAAGCTTGATACAACAATCCATCTTGAAGATGGAGATTATTGACAACTGCATTTGCAGCCAACATTTGGTGGGTGGTGGTGAAGTATGGGTCCACAATCTCATGGGAGTTGGGACCATCCAGGAGGGTCTCATGTTTGCAAAGTTCTAGCATGCGTGGGGTGCTTGAGAGTTTAGGTATTTGATTACGCTAAGGCAATCTTACGGCCGATTGGTGCCTCATATTTTATACTTGATGTTGAGGTGGAATTGCTGCAAATTATGTGGACCACTTTGATGGGTGATCGTGCGCAATTTTTCCTTGTGTCTGCTTGAAATGCAATGGCTTATGATGGGTGTGGATGATTGTCTCCTTCCATAGAATGTAATTCCTCCATTGCGGTAGGCTTTTTTAATGGAGTACATTTATTTTTTAGTAAGTAGGGGTACTACGGACAACATCTAATAGTGTCACTATGATAGGCCATGGGGTGAGTTGATTACGGTGAGAATGAAGCCCACCGCATAGTCTGAAGAAACTATCTCGATCTCAAAGGGTTGATCTAGGTCTGGTGAGTAAAAAGGATTGGGGTGAGCACAAGTGTTGCTTCAAATGCGTTGGGCAACATTTGTTGGGACCGACCCACAAATTTCACCTTACCACCACCCACAGTTATTTGGCTGAGGGACCATGGTAATAAGGAGAATCCCAACATGAACCCTGCGGTGAAATTGACAAGTCCTAGGAAGCTCTAAAGCTCGGTGAGTGTGGTTGGGGATGGCCAATCCACGGATGGCTTGGATCTTAGCTGGATCCACAGCAATACATCAAAGGCGATCAATTATGTATGAGGGTAATGGACCTTGTCCATGCCAAGGAGAATTTTTCCAAGTTTCCATATAGCTTGTGTTGTTGTAAAAGATTATTAGCAGAAACCTCTTGAATATGATGCAAGTGTTCGACCTAAGTCTTGTCGTAAATGAGAATGTCATCCGGATACAACACTACAAAATTATTGGTGAATGGTCCCAGGATATCATCCATAATCCTCATATGAAAGTTGATGGAGAATTTGTCAAACCAAAGGGCATGACCAACCATTCAAAGGCCTTCCAACTGACTTGGTAGGTTTTCCATACATCTGTCTATTCTATGGGACACGAGGTGGTAGCGGACTTTAGATCAATACTACTGAAGTATTTGGACCCCATGGAGTTGATCAATAAGATCGTCGATTCGGGGAATGGTGCAGGTTGATTGTGATTTTATTTAGGGTTCGGTAATCAATGTAGAGTCGCCAAATTCCATATTTCTTTGTACCATCACGATTGGACTCAGTAAGGTGATGAGATGGGATGGATATTACTTATAATGGATCGGTTCTTGGATCTATGGCTTGATCTCCTCATTCTCTATGAGAGGAGAGATGATAGGCTGACCCATTGAAGCGTGATGCTGAGACTCGGATCAATGGGGTGCTTGACACGGTAGTGCGGTACCCATTGGGTGAGTAGAAGATATCGAATATTCTTCCATGACTGACCTTATCTACTTGCTTACAACGTATTGGATATGTGGAGTTCGGAGACCACGGATGGTTGTGATCTTTCTCTTATTCTAAGAAGCCGAATCATGAAGAGACAAACTTTCCCATATACAGGGGATGACCTCCTTGCATTGCTTAGCAAAGATCAGGAAATAGCACTAGGTGAGACAGCCTCGGGTATCTTTGTACAATTTTTGGTTCAAGGTAATAATGACACTCTGAGGCCTAGAATCACATATACATCGCTAACTTGTTCCATAAATAAAGGTTGTCTTAAAGAGAACATCACAAACCGGAGAACAGCATCAAACAATACCTTATCTTTGAAGGGAATGATGTCGTACGACGATGGAAACCTTGTTGGTGACGGATGTCGCTTCCTTCACGGAAACCATCCAATGGTGTAGGGTTGTGCATGTGGTGTTGTTAGCGAGGAGCTAACAGCTTGATGACCTACGCTGAAATGAGGTTCTTGGCTACCACTATCCATGATGAATTGTAGTAGGGTGCCTTTTACCCTGTCCCCGTGAATGGAAGAGGCGTTCTCCTTCTTACGGATCGTCGGTTTGCCAGTGGAGCTTGGTGGTAGCAATGATAACGGAGTTACACATCAATGATCCATCTTCCCCTTTCCTGTAGTTCTAACTCAAAGCCCTAAACACGCATCACGATTCGGAGGGCTTTCCGCCCGACCCATAGCGGCGACTTTTTGAGCATAAATCGACATTGTTATGCGAGGGATCTTATGGAATTCTCACGATTATCTTTCTTCATCTTTCGGTATCCTTCTTTCTTGTGGATTAATTTTGGTTGTCACGATTATATACTGTCCATATTTTTCTGTCCTTTGTTACGTAGTTGGGGCTACTTGCACCTAGATTTTATTGTAGGGGTTCAGGCCCCGAAATTGTTGCGTCTTTTGTTTTGAACTTACGCTCGTTTTGGCCCGGCATATCGGTGGGCTTGGCCAAAGATGAGATGTCCAAAATTCCATTTGGTATGGTGTATCTATCTTGGCGTCGCGATATAGGCACCAGATGTCGCTCAAGATCTTTGATACCCATCTTGGTGTAGTACTCAGAAAGATATTTTGAAATCTAGCCTTGCTTAGTCTCTTTCTTTCCTGCCGCAATGTGGTCCGTTTTGTATACAAATCGTCATAACTTTGACATGGTAGTATTGTTGAGTCTACGAGAATACCCAGTGGAGTGCGTGTAAATAGTGAGGGGTTCTCTGTTTCCTTTGCTCACGAAGTTTCCCACCGGTCTTTGGTAGGGAATGGATTTGAGAAGCGCCAAAGTAATATTTTCTCTATTCGAAAGAGTTATGGATAAATACCCTTCTAGTAGATTCAACCCACTTGTCTACAACATCTGCGTCTATCGACCTTCAAATATAGGAATATCAAAGTTTATTTGTACTTGAAGGGGGTGGGTGCCTGCAGCAGTAAGATGCGTCGTCTGTTGGTAGTCCTTGAAGGATTTGCATTGAAGCTATATCATCCTGGATTCCTTTGTTGCGTGAGGGCTTCCTCGATAAATAGTTTGAAAGGATCTCCCTTTCCCATCATCTTTCTTTTCCTCCACCATGAGAGGGTTTCTTGGGTTAATGCGAGAGATTTTGACCTCAAGAGAAACGGCTCGAGACCCGACTCTTTATTTTGACCTGCGTTGGGGACCATTAAGATGACAAGAGCAGACCGATGCGATACCATTGAACCGAATTTTTTGAGAAGAACAAAATGACTATAGATTATTAACAAGGGATTCCTTGCCCACAAATAATAGAATCTGTTAAAGCGGTTTTTCTATTCAACTAGGGAAATAAAGTTGAAACTGTAAAATCTCGTGAGAAACAAGCTTGTTGGAATGGTGGCGGCTTATCTTTGAAGAGATGTGACAATTGCTCATTCACTAGAAGAATATTAAAATGAGGCTCTCAAATCCCTTTTACAATGGCAGAATTCCAAAAACCTAGACATCCAAAACCTAATCCCTAGGAGATGAAGTGTCAAAGTCCGCGTGGGCCCCTTTGGGTAAGTTAGTACATCAACTTCCAAAGGTGCGTAGCGTTTGGATGACGAGTTCTGCATTTTTTGAAATTATGATATCAGGTTGGAAGGGTATCTTGAAGATTTCAGAACTTTGGGGATGATGTGCCTTTGTCTATCATTCAAATTTCGATCTGAAAAGGAAACCTTCATTTAGGCCCTCAAAGAATGGCCTAAGAAGTTAGGCGCTAAAATAGTAAATTGCCAAAATTATTAGGGAAAAGCAGGTTTTGAGCCGGTTGGAAGAGGTGGGTGGCCATGGAAGTATCCCACTATATCAATCAACCCATTGGATTTCAACACCTTGAGATTACATCATTATAACTCACCTTTTCAATATCTTCACTTGGCTTGCAACAATGGAAAATTTTATCACCCTTAGTGGAGGATCATTTGGAAGGCCCATTCAATATTCTAATTCGAATGGACCTTGATAACATAATCCTTTGATCATCATCAAAAACTTTAACTTTGGAATTATATTAATCATCATTGGGAACAACTTGGACACTACAATATACACATTTGAAACACTGCATTGAGACCGTATTATTATTTTTGGTGACATTATTCTATAAACACATTTATAAAACACACTTCTTTGAAACAACACCGGTGAATCTACCCCATAATCTTGGAGTGCAACATCAACCCGGAAAACAATTCCCCATCAGGACCCTCTGCGCAATCCTCAGGCCACTTCTTCCAGTCCGTTGGGTAGCTAAGGATCCATAGATCCTCACAATCATAACAACGATGCACTGATGCAAAAAATCATCCACCACCTTGATACAAACAATCGAGCCTGACATAATGTTCGGTCCCAAAAAATACCTATGTGCCACGTCTTCCAAGTGTACATCCGCTGGCAACTGGGGATCAGCAGGTAGGGCCATTCCACGAAAGTGGAGCCCTGTTAGAAAATATACATCTAAACAAGGAATGTCATTTGCGCCCCACATAATGAAACCGCTGCGGATCGGTGCTCCATCAAAATCGGGGAATCTTGAAGCGGAATTCTGCGACCATGATAGAAGGATAGTCGAATAACTTGAGGGAGATATGGGCTTCCCAAAGAGTCTCAGAACTCCGGATCCTCTCTCCTTTGCCTCAGAGACGTTTCTGATCTAAAACCACCAATGAATTTGGCATGATAAGGTTGATCACCTGCATTCACAAAGAAACCCTTGTTCAACACTCATCATTTATAAAAATATTCAAAAATTCAAGTTTTCAAAAAACCCTTAACTTAAGCACCGAATAGGATGGCACTCCGCGAGCGCACATATGCATGCCTTTTCTTTTGCGGTTGTGCATCAATGTGCAGTTGTTGGAGAAACAAATGTGCATCAATACACAACTGTCACACCCCCGCAATTTGTGCATTCATGCACACCTGTTCTCTACACTATTGTGCACTAATGCGCAGTATGCGATAGCTGTGCACATTACACAAATATTTTTTCCCACAGGCCCGCATCACATGCTCACCTGGTTTTCCCACCCACACACCCTCATGCACGGTTGTATTCATCATGGCACATCGTAATGCGGGAGAAGGTAATACCCATGCATCTCCGGATGCGTTATCCTTCCTTCTCCACACATTGACCCACCCACGAAAATACCCTGTGCGATATCCAGGTACGACCTAATGAAATAGAAATATATGTTAATGCGGTGGGATGGGATATTACTAACGACTCTCGCCAAATCCACGGATTCATCCCATTTCGAACTCAGTAATACTCAAACTCCTCAAACAATCTAAATTGATTCACTATAGCGAATTTTACAAATTAGGTGGCATTGTGGGCCCACAACCATATATAGTCCCTTTTCCAAGCTTCCACACTCGGTTACTGGGATCTCAAAGTCAACATTTCTTGATTCGTCTTCAACCACGGGATGAGGATCCCATTGCCTACACAACCACATTCCTCGGGTCCCCATCTGCACTCAGCCATGAGGGAACATTTGTCTCACATCATGTCCAGGTACACATGCTCATGTTCAAAATTATCAAATAACCATTCCATGCTATTTATCTTAGGATATTGTTCACGTCGGGTATTCGGTTTTCGGCGAAATGCGGTTACTTGTGGTCATCACAACCGGCTAAGCCCAACCAGTTATATGATCCCGAGGCCCGACATGTAATCACTCTCTATGAGATACCAATTGCATCTCCCATTCCGCACCCTCGACATTCTCCTTTAGTGTCCTACATTTTGGCTCTGATGCAGTCACCTCTAGCGCATTTGAAGATGCTGTCACCCGATTAACCTCTCCCAGCGGGTTGTCCCATTCATAGTCCCTACTTGTTGGAGGTATTTATTCCTACTTGTTTTGTTTTATAGATTAATGTATGAGAAGTTTGTTTCTAGATAGATGTGTGAGAAGTTTGTTTCTAAATTTTAGGAATTTGTTAGTTTAATTGGATATGATTGAACGATTCTTTGCTGCTGATTGTCTCTCACTTGTACGTTTAATTGGATACGATGAAAGATTATTTTCAACTAATTTTCTCCAAGTTTTAGAAAGTTGTTAGTCTAATTGGATATTAGAGATTGTTTTGAACTTCTTTTCTCTTATTTTGATTTTTGATATATGTAGATTTGTTGAGAGATTCTTTTTAACTAATTGTCTCTTATTTTAATATTTGAATTTTAATATGTGAATAAATGAGGAGCTTTTTCCAACTATTTTTTTCTTTTCTATTTTAATTTAATATTAAATATGTAACACATTTTATAATTTATAATGTTTTAAATAAATGATCTTATTTTATTTATTATTAAATATATAACATATCTATATCCAATCTACAAAGTTCAACAATAAAAAAACCATTTCACACACTAAGATGAACTCTGTAATTTCCAACAATAATTTTACACACTAAGATGGTTTCTAATATGTTAAAGAGAGAGGGTATTCATCCTCAAGAGGAGGGTATTGTTGGAGTTACTTCACACACCCTAGGATTTATTTTTCCTAAATTCCTTGTTACTTCACACACACCTAGGATTTATTTTTCCTAAGGTTATTCCTTGTTTATTAGTCATAATTAGTCATTATCCAGTCTCCTTTATTTTAGGGGAGAATATTCCACCTGGAGAATAATCTCTTTCAGTTGACACTTCAGTTTGATTAGTTGAGTTGAGTTTAGATGTTGCATTGGTTTTGTCACCATACAACATTGGGATCATCACCAAATCACTACTCTTTGTTCAGTCAGTTAACTTAAGACTAGTTGACTGGTTAACTCAACTAGGTGGTAGTTCACTCCCGTAACTGCCTGAGAGACTAGACTAGGCGGCAGTTTACTCTTGTATATGTTGGTGTGTGTCCATATCAATATAGACCACCACTATGGCTCATTATTTAATCATGTATCCTATATCTATTGTAAATTATTCACTCTTTGAGTGTGGAATACGGTTAATGAGAATTCTTCCATTCTTTCTATCTTGCTTCTTCTTTCTTAATTTCTCTCTGCAAATGTGTGTGGTATTTTATAGCTAGATCTATTCTATGCAGGTTCAACACATTTACATGGTATTAGAGCCGATATACTACTAAGAAAAAGCTACACCAAATCATTTTTTGCAGGTACAAAAGATTAAAGACAACAAAAAGATGGATTCGCAGGAAATACTTCTCACACCTCATAACTATTTGGAATGGAAGCCAAAAATTCTTCTTCATCTTAGATGTAGAGGCTTGTACCAAATAACTATGGCAATGGAAGTAGAGCTTGATTCTGTCGATGAGGAAAATGACTTTCTCAATAGACAAGATATGGCCATAGGAAGTATCGACATGTCTGTTTCTCTCGAACTTTTCCATCAAGTATATGA
>SNQJ01S0223739.1:0-14840 GCA_010110895.2 Picea sitchensis
CCATTACCATTCATTGATCAGGTGTTAGATAATTTGTCAGGAAAGAATTTTTTCTCATTTTTAGATGGTTTCAGTGGGTATAACCAGATCAAAATTGCACCTCAAGATCAAGATAAAACCACTTTTACTAGCCCTTGGGGAACATTTTCTTATAGAGTTCTCCCATTTGTACTATGTAATGCACCAACAACCTTCCAAAGAGCAGTTTTAGGAATCTTTTCTGATATGCTTAATGACTCTATGGAAATCTTTATGGATGAGTTTACTCCCTATGGTGTTTCTTTTCAGGAAGCACTACAAAACCTTAAGAAAGTGCTCAAACGATGCATACAAGCCCAACTCTCCTTAAGTACAGAAAAATGTCATATGATGATGAGTGAAGGAATAGTGATTGGACATTTTATTTCATCTCAGGGAATTCAGGTAGACCCATCCAAGATACAAGTCATTAAGGATATTCCTACTCCCAAAACCCAAAAAAAGGTAAGAAGTTTTCTAGGACATGCTGGATACTACAGAAGATTTATCAAATTTTTTTCCAAAATAGCTTCTCCCCTGTTTGTGTTACTGATGAAAAATGCTGAATTCAAATGGACTAATTCTTGCCAGGAAGCATTTAATACACTTAAACATCAGTTATCTACAACTCCTATTCTTAGAGGACCTGATTGGACAGCTACTTGATAATTAAACATATACTCACAACTCATTCTTCTAGGAGGACCTGATTGGACATTTCCCTTTCATATATCCTTCGATGATTCAGATACTGCTATAGGATATGTCTTGGGACAAGAAGAAAATCACCTCCCTTATGCTATCTATTTTATCAGCAAGAATATGACCCATGCTGAACTCAATTATACAATCACAGAAAAGGAAATGTTTAGTAGTTATCTACACATTAGATTTAATAATATATTATTGGCTACTCTAATTTTTTCCATAATGATCACTCAACTATCAAATACTTAATTAACAACCTATCATTAAATGCTAGAGTCACCAGATGGTTACCATTATTGCAAGAATTTGATTACAATTGTAGATAGACAAGGAAAAGAAAAATGTAGTTGTCGATTTCCTTTCTCGGCTGACACCTGATGATGATACCCCAAGTAGGATGATTCATTTCGATGAATATCTATTTGTAGTTTCGGCTCACTCACCTTGGTATGAAGAAACTGCAATAGATATTGGCTACAGTAGTTAACACCGGCCACCTATCCTTAACGGAGAAAAGTAGTGAATTACCCAACAAAGTGTTCTCTAGAGGAAGGATAAGTGGGTGTCTTTCCATACAGGACTTGATCATGAAATCCAAAGGTGCATTAGAGAATATGAGGTTTTATGATCTACTAAAGCTTGTCATGATGGTCTCTTGTGGAGGGTGCATTTGCTGATAGCAGAAACACATAAAATTATCATTATCAATTATTTGCCTCACTTTGAGAGATGCAAAGAAATATGTCCGGGTCCGTGATAGATGCCAAAGAGTAGGCCAACCTCATCATAGAGATGAAATTCATTAAACCCACAGATAGTACTTTAACCATTTGAAAGATGGCCTTAGACTTTTAGGACCCATTAACCCCCATCCAATCAAAGTTTACATAGTGGTCAGACGGACTACAAGGACTAAATGGTGGAAGCCAGCACTCCACGTAGGAAACCAAGAAGCAGCTTATAAATTTCTTATTTAAAGACATCTCATCAGATTTGGAAGACAGAACCAATTTCTTCTACGTATTGAGGACCTCCTTTCACTTCTCATGGATTCAAATCCACCCTTCAAAAATATCATATTCAACATAGAATGACTAGACCATACCACCCCCAAGCCAATGGATGGGTGGAAAGCACAAACAAAGTAATAGAAGCCATTCTCACAAAAAACAAGGAAGGAAAACATAAAAGATTGGTCCTACAGGCTCCCTCAAGCATTATGGGCTCATGTAATCCACCGAGAAACACTACAAGATTTTCTCCCTATGAATTAGTCTATGGAAAGAGTGTTTTTTTTTTTTTTTTTTTTTTTTTATCCAATTCATTAAGCTGTTGCTTTAGCTGTCAACCTTGATCCAACCGATGCGCAAACGACCAGTTTGTAGCAGCTTAATGAACTAGAATATAAAAGACTAGATGCCATTCATCGACAACTATAATCCAACAACAAAGATCAAATGGCATCATAAAATATCAAGAAATAAGCGCCCAAAGCAATTGGGCCCTACCGTATGACTCTCGGTTCAAAGAATTTCTAGGGAAACTGCGCACAAGATGCCGGTTTGACCTTCAAAGTAGACACATCAAGCTTTCCCCCAATGGAACAGAAGGTTCTCACAATCGATGACCCAAACACCGCTATTTGTAAATTGTCATCGACTCTGTCTGTACCAGTGCTCTATTTCCAAAGAAGATTTTATATACATGTGTATGCACTCCCATTACTCCTTTTAGAGGGGCTTCACCCCTCATTGCAATTAATTATTTTGCTAATTTATTTAGTATTAGATTAGAGTTTATTTACTAATAATCCCCTCACAAGAAATACCATGTTACAATTGATTTTTTTCAGATTCCCAATCAAAGCACAACCACCAGAAGAATACGATTCCATTTCACTTAAGAGACACTTCCTTTCCCATTGCTGGAAAAATCCATCACAAGAATTCTTTTGCTCTTTCTTCTTCATTGTCAAACACCATTGCTCAACACTTTTTGACTTTTCCCATTGTTGAAACACCACCGTTTAACACTAGTTGACTTTTCCCAATTGCTAAAACACCACTATTTAACAACCTTTTACCATTTTCCCATTGCCGAAACAACACCAATCGCTCAACACTTGTTGACTTTCCTACTGTCGGTGACATTCACTGCTCAAGACTTTTTGACTTTCCCATTGTTGAAACACCACCGCCAACAACCTTTTGCCATTTTTCCCATTGTCAATCCACTATTGTTCAACAATTTCACATTTCATCAACGTAAACAACACCGGTCCAACAATTGTTTCATTTCTTTATTGTCGAACACCAATCACAATAACCCACTATCTCCATATTGTCGAAACAATTCATTGACAAAAAATTTCCCATTTTCCATTGCTGAAACACCATTGTTCAACAATTTTCACATTTTCCCATTACCTAAAACAACAATCATTCAACAATTGTTTCCACCCTTTTCGCTTGTCAAAACACCATTGACAACAACGCTTTGCTACAAATCGACAATTCTTCAGCTTCCATTGACTTAACCAATTACCTCCAACAACTAATTTCACCCTTTCTTTTCTGCTATTGAAACACCAACTTTTCAACATTATCCGCCAGCAAGATTTTGTACTTGTACTAGCATTTTGTCCTTCCAGTAAACAAATACTTGATGCAATTCATTTAACAAATCAAAAGTCTCCTCCACAACTACTACAAAACTATCGTGGACAACCATTATATTTTGTTTACAGCACGAATCAGAAGGTAAAGATGAGGTATGTAAATTTTATGTAATACATTTAAGCTATAGGTAATGATAAGATTCCAAATCATTAAGGATCACCGAGTAATCATTATTAGTGCAACCTATTTCAATTTAATTCACCAATCATTATTCCTATTTCTTTTACTATCCTTTCTCAGTTCGCCTTACTCACCATTTTGCATGTCTTCACCAAAAATTACTCCATTACAAGTCGTTACTCAACCTTTGATCGCTAGATTTTACCTGATTGTAGCTATGGGAGGCTTTGTTATACATTACGAACCCGCCAC
The DNA here is from genome assembly GCA_010110895.2 of Picea sitchensis. NCBI lineage: Eukaryota > Viridiplantae > Streptophyta > Pinopsida > Pinales > Pinaceae > Picea > Picea sitchensis. The sequence goes on from SNQJ01S0223739.1 coordinate 3,777, forward strand.
GACAACTCTGTTAGAACTATATCCAAAAGCCTATCATATATTTCTGCGGGCAGGATGGCTCAATTATTTTCAAAGAATCCATGGGTTTGATCAACAACAGGTTCTAAAATTTGCTCAAAATCTCCAGGGAGATCACTCCATTGTTCAAGGGTTTCGGATTCCAGTTACAGAGGAGTATATAGCGCAGGTTTCGGGTCTCACTACCAATGGCACTCGCCTATTCATCCGCAAACATATCATCATGAATGACCAGCAGGATTTCCTCTCGCCAGAGGAACAATTGAACCTAAAGGCTGGGGTGTCCATCTCAGCTCATTTCCACCTCCATGGTCGGAAGTTGTAAAATTTGTCAAACACTACCTTTAATTGAATACCGATACCGTGTGGTTCACCAACATGATTTTCTTCGCTTTTCTCATTTACTCTGCATAATAGATTAGTAGAATATCTTATTATCTCATCATTGTCTCAAAAATATGTCGCACTACCTGTAAAAGTTAAGGCTAAAGACCCTGCCCTTTCACTCACCCATCACCGCCTCAGTCCACCTGCTTATCCAAAAGAGTTTTTCCAAACAAAACCTTCCACTAAATAACCCACTTATAGATCCCCAAGAAGCTGCTGAAATTCCCCAAAATCTTCAAGAACAACAACCACAAACCCTCCAAACTCTCTAGAAATACCTAACAGCCCGCCTACAGAACCAGTCAGTCCAATCAACCACCCTACCATACCAAGTCCGCCCCACAACTTACCAGAATTATCCAATCCTACCCTTTATATTATTAGTGATGATTCTGAACCACACAATTCTCCCTATCCCATCATTAAGGAAAAACCCAAGAAATGAGAAAATTCTCTTTCCACCCCAACAAAGAAAATGAACAAGTGCCTCAACAAGGGAAACCACTTCTACCACTACCATAGACCCCCAAACCATCCGGATAATACCACGTACACCTCCAGCCTCCCAAATGTCGGAATCTTTTGCCTATTCCACCCACCTGACACCTAAAATGTAAGAACCATATGCCTGAGGTTGCGACATCATTCTGCTTCAAATCAAGAAGGAAACACAAAACTAGCTACCCATTCAATAGTTGAAACACAAGAACCGGCCAACGCATTTAGTCGAACACAAGAACCAAATTTACCCACTCAAGAAATAAAACAATAGAACCAATCCACCATTCAATAGTCGAAACACAAGAACCAACTACCCATTTAGTTGTCAAACACAAGAACTAACTACTCATTCAGCAGTTCTAAATACAAGAAAACAACTATCCATTTAGTAGTCGGGAACACAAGAAACTGAAATGCATCATTCAAGGTCGAAACACAAGAACCAAATGGTATAGTCACACACAAGAACCTACAACCGAAAACACAAGAACCAACTACCGGGATATTGATATTGAGATGCGTGGAATCGAGGTCTAGGGTGTCAAGAACATACTCTCCTTACATCAAGAAGTCAAACACAAGAAGCAACTGTCGATCCCGAGTCGCCAACAAGAACTGCCAGCTTGCGCGGGTTGTGATCGCTACACAAGAACCGGGCCACACCCCTCAAACTGTAACCAACAATGGTCTCTATCTTAGAAGAAAATGAGTTTCTAAAGTTCCAACTAGAATCCTACAAGCAAGAGCTAGCCGCAAGTAAGGAGGTCAAGTGAAAAGGAACTTAATCTATACACCCTAGCTCGCACAACAACCATGTCAGAAGGAACTACAAAAGAGAATCCGTGTAGAGAATATAGCAAGTATCAATGGGACATTTATTATCAAGCAGGCTAAAAAGTAATGCAAATCCCAATGCTAGGAGCTTCCCCTACTCCTTCAACTTTGGTACCAAAGGAAGAACCCGCTGAAACACAAGAACCAACAGACCTCCCAAGACTAAGACTGAGCCCTGCTATGCAACAAATGTCAAATTTCAAACCCCGGCTTTTGTTAACAATAAAGTCAGCATAAATAGTGCCTAGTAAGGAATCTTCCCTCCCCAGATCAACATCCACACTTATGGAACACCCACTAGACCTTAATTCTCACCCCACTACTTACAACAAGTCAACACAAACTTCCAAGGGATGAGTGTGCAAAGAATCCGTAAATGGAAGAACGAGTATGCTGCTATACAGGCCAAAATCCTGCAAGAGAACAGAAAAATATGGATAAATCACACCTATTCAAATTGGGAAGTTTTAGAGCAGATAATGCAGCCCGTGGCTCTTAAGAAATAGGAACAAAGAGTTGAAAGGCGATTATTCCGGTATTTGACTTGCACCAAAGCTATTGGTTACAAGAAAACCCTTTCCGCATCACTTTGTTCCTTATGGAACGACTTACGTGGTTTCATATCAAATCAATCATAGAAGGCAGATCCCATGTAGTTCTACACCCAACAGAATTTGTCAAAACTTTTAAGCCTCAGATTAGTAACTTCCTCCTGGAGGCATATTTTCATAATGAGCATTCATCCCCAGAACAAAGTAAACAACCTTTAATCCCTCTGTCAGGACATTCAAATTGCATTTACCCTTTCCACAATCAAATTCTCGGTGTAGGATGACTTCCTGGCTACCAAGAACAATGAAGATAACCACCTCCTCTAGATACAACTAGAACCACGTAATGTAGCCACCCTTGCAGTATCATGCATTCTTAAATAAAAAATGGATGACCGAACATGTTCAACAACTGAATCAATGGGGCTAAGCTCGTGATTGTCGCAAGACTTCATCGATCCATAGAGATTAAGCCCTCCCGTGCAAACAACTTGTTTGGCAAAAAATCCACCGAGAAAGATAGGAACACAACTCTTTTAGCCCCTACTAACCTCGAGATAGAATTCATGTATAACCTAACTACATCCGCTTTGTCTTAGCAATGTGTCGAAGTTGATAGGGTATCTACATTTTCCTATCCTCCTGTTTCCAATCGAGACATTAAACTACTATAAGTTGCCTAAGAAGATGTGACAACAACTTGGTAGGTTACAATGTTCCAGGTCAGTTCAGAGCTAAATGTATTACCACCTCCCACAACCACCGCTTGAGTAACTTGTATGCTCAGAGTCGATATTCGTGACACCGACCAGAGTGAAGTTGCCCCCAGGACATGCAACATTTTGGTTGGGGATGTTAGGGACCACACAATGTACCTTTTGCCCATACTCACTAAACCCCTTGTTCACTCCACATTTAAACTCATATTATCACTTTCCCCTACCTTTCCAAAGGTATAACGCTCTCTTTACTATACATTTAATCTGTTTTTGCATAATATTTTACATCATTCCCGTACTTAACCATTGATTAAAAATGTATAAGTGCTTCAAAACAGTTCAAACTTCAGATTAGCATTTGAGGCTTGTTACCGAAACAACTCACGTATCGCTACACGCAGTTCATGGTTGATGATGCTGAAACACGTGTTGTTACAATGTATCCATGGTCGTAGGGGATGCCGAAACACATGTTGTTACACAGGCCTCATGACTAAACTTATTGCCGAGGGAAATGCTACCCATGGTCGACGATGCTTTAGTTCACAAGTTGTTACACAGCCCATGGTCGACGATGTTGAAACAAATAAGTTGTTACATAGTCCACATGGTCAATTTATGTCAAACATAGAAGCTAATATACGCTCATGATCAATGATGGGAAGTTGTTACACGCATACGGTCGGACGCATGCCGTAAAACACGTAAGATGCCACATTGCCCATGGTCAACGCATATGGAAACACGTAGAAGCCGCCAAGCATAGTTCGTGGTCAACACTAACTCACATATATTGACTACAACAACTGCACCATGAACCAAGCACCAACCATCGCTGCTGCTTGAGACCACATTGTTGAAAGAGTCAACAGTACGCAAGTCCCGTTGTTGAAACAGTCTGTGTTTTGCGATGCTGAAACAATATACAAATAATAGTAACAAGAAGAGATATTACCGCGATCGTAACAACAACACCTCACTCATCACTCATAATAGAATTCTATGGCGGGAGACTAGGATATCCTATTCCTATTTAGAAAGTCGTCGATCCGACTAAGAATAGGACTCACATATACACCTGTAATTTTTGATCAATTATCGGCGATTCCTCTTTAAATAAGAGGGAAATCATCATTCGAGAGAATCCCCAGTTTTTGGTACTAAGAAGGTTTTACAGAGAAGGATGTACTTTATTTTCATATTGTAATATGATAGATTGATAGATGAATAAAAAGACTGCTTTGAGCATCCTTCTCTAGCCTTTGCGTCTCAGGGGAATCTTCCTGAGAAGGTAGGGCCCACCTCTTCACAAGATTCACCCATTAGTTTTATACTGTGTTAGTGTAATTTCCGCTTATTCCTTGATTAATTTATGTCTTGTTGAACACTACTTTAATGAATTCCGCTTTGATGAAACACTACTGAACTCTATATTGTTAAGAACCTGTTTTACTGAACGTTACATTTTTTTCATGTAGTTCATGCTTGGGTAATTATTAATCATTTTAGTTAGCAATCTTGTGTGATGAATTTTATGAAAGCTTGCTAATCGTAGATTGGTATCATAATCCTTCCTTTGGGGAAGGAAATAGGGTCCGCTCTCCTCGTTAGAATCGCTAGCCTTCAATTGTTTCAAGGAGTGTGCTAACTGAGATCCAGCCTAAGGTTCCCGCTGGGAAGGAAATAGGGTCCCGTTCTATGTTAGAATTAGTTAGCCTTCAAATATTTCCATGAGTGTGCTAATCAAAGACCCAGGTCAAGGTTCCTTTGGGAAGGGAATTATGGTCTTGTTCTCTATTAGGAGATAGATAAGCATTCGTGCATTATTTCAGTTAAGCAATTAGTTCATGAAGTGTGATGATCGAAATCGTGGGTTGGAAGATTCTTCTTTGGAATAGGGTCCCATTCTCCAAGCTATAGAATAGTTGGTCTTTTTTGTTGCATTATATTGTGTTATTTTATTGTAATCCGATTCTTCAATTAATCATCCCTTTAAACTTTGAGCTATGCAATAGGTAGATTGTTTTTTCTGTAATTCAAGCTAGAACTTCAGCTCATTCAAGGCAAGTGTGATTAATATAGTTTCCTTTACTACAACTCTAGGTTGTTTTTGAAATTGAGCATATATAGTATGTGGTTACCTTTGAAATAAACAAAGTTCCATGGGTTGACAATTTATGAAACACTTGATTGTTTAAAATCGAATAAGCAATTAAAGTGATTAACATTTTACGTCAAGGTTTGGAAGGTAATTTTAGATTTTAAAAGCACTTATGATTTTTCGTATACAAAGATTGCATGAGAGAGGACGCTAGACCCTCAAAGGATAACGACCCCAAGTGGAAAGGGTAGAGGAAGAGGAGGAGGAAAGACCCACATCGGGACGAGATTATATTGTTGGGCTCCGGATTTATAACATTTTCTTGTCGGTTCTTGAAGATATTGTTTACCCTCCTAAAGTCTTTTGTTAAGCAAATGGTATTCTTTCTGTGCTATTCATATTCCGTTACACATATATGGGCCTTGGAGCACAACCACTCAAAACACAAGATAATATCCCAATATGTGCTTCAATCATTGGACAAAATCTTGCTCTTTATTCACTGGAGCTTGGCCCTGAGTGGGTGAAGGAAAGGGTTTAAAACAAAGATATAATTTGGATACACTATCACCTCTTGGTGCAAAAACGGTAAAGGGCAGACAAGGAGTAATCTGTCTCTGGAGCAAAGTTACCAACCGGTGCTTCTGATGATGTTGGGAAGTTGTTAAAATGGTTTTGCAAAGACATAAGGCTGTTATCCCCGGTAGTGCTAGTGAGGACCGGGGTACGTTCATGTTTCATTTGGTCCAAGGGAATGATTTCTTCTCAATTTTCCAGGTAGAAAGATCTCGGCAATATTATTTAAGATGTGTATCTTATAATGCAAATTGTGAAGGTCATCATTTACTTCAGTTTATAGGGTTATTAAGTATGCAAAATGCCAAGATCGGGCTGACCGACAGAGAATCAAGGATTTGAGGAGGAATCTCTGCTAACCGGAACTTTCCTGACGTAATAGTTGGCCAGCCACTTCATAAACTGCATGTGTGAATCTAAATATAAACTGCGTATGTGTAACGCAGAGGGGGAAACGGTTTGTTTGAGAACCCAATCACTAGCATCGAGTATTTAACATATATATAGATTCATGCATAACGCAGGGAAACCGCTGTCGTGTTTATGTAATTCTGCCGACACCCACACAGTAACTTGAAGTGCTTGATTGTGGAAAAACGCGTGGTCTCATTCCCCGGTGGTACTCTTGAAACCGTTTTTGTAACTCCCATTCATCTAGGCGTCATGCATTGCCAGAGATGGGGAAAATGAGATATAAATGATGTAGATAAATATGTAGGGGGGATCTGAAATGCGGCTATGCCTGAGAAGGGAGGAGAGATGGAGCATAGGGTAGACGAATAGAAGAATAGAAATCTCCAGGCACTTGTACTTATTTCATCTTTCAATAAAATAATGAGAGTTCCAGTAATCCGATTCCTGTTCTTGCCATTTTAGCTGTAAGTTACGACATTTGCCAAGACAGCGCTGGATTTAGAGAACAGACTGCTGGATGTGAGAAGGCATGGCCCCCTTCGCTGGAAACATAGCTGATGCATTGTGTTTACAGGAGATTTCATCCATTACTTTTCAAAAAAGATTCAACCCCAATCTACATTGCCAGTCTTCTCATGGGTTTAATAACATAGAAGTAGAATTTCATTTGATTGCAATAGAGGGTTTATCATTTCAAGATTCCAATTTAGACATTATCTCTTTCAGCCATTGATTTCATTTTTAGTTCATATTGCTTAACATTCAGGAACTAGCCTGGATATCTCATGAGATGGAGAAGTTTCTTTTGATTACAAGAGATATTTATCTTTACATGCATATACGTAATCAACACCGTTAGTACGTAGTAGTGCACCGAAGCCCTTCCAAAGCAAGTTTCTTTAGTGCCTTTAGATTAGTTTGGCATCCTTTAAACTCCCTCTCCAGCCCTGCATCAAAGGCCGGTTCCTAAGTCTACATTCTCGCTGGATACCAAAATGTTGATTTACATGGCATATCTACAGCTCGACATTTTACGTCATATTCGTGAGGTACTAAAAAGTATTGGAGAGTGGGCTCTGAAGTTTTTTCCAAATAGATTTGATTCAACAGTTGATTTCATCAGTATAAGAGGGTGTTCATTTGATTCAGTAGAAGTAATCTCATTTCAGAACAGAGTGCCTTCCTTTTCAGCAGATGCCATTTCCTTTCCGCCAAGCAGTAGAGTTTTTGTTGCTTTCATTTTACATAGAGAAAGTGTGTTTTCATTCTTAGTAGGAGGATATTTCATTTAGAAAGTATGTAGATTTCAAGCTTTCAAGCAAGTGAGTTTGCAAATTAGTTTTCAGAATTGGTTATTTGGTGTGAATTGAAAAGCTTTTTAGCAAACCCCCTACAACAAAGAAAAATCACAAAAATTGACTAACGGATTCAAGATTGAATGAACGGAAAAAGAGATTGTTGCGTGGAGCTGGGTAGCATCTTGTAGGAACTTCTGAAGAGATCTCCAAACAAGAGATGGAGAGGGAAACAGCTGATCTTCAAGTTGGTTCCCGTGAACACCTCAATACCAAGCAGAGAACATTGAGAAATTAGAAACTCCAGCAGCAAAATAACATGGTATGCATAATCATATTGAACATTGGTTTCAATCAGCTCTACGCCTCTCGGATCTTCTTCTTTAGCAAATCTTGGAAATCAAGCAAACGATGTTGCTTGCTCAACCTGCCTTGGTAATTATACATCTATATCTCTATCAAAGGCATGAATTCATTATTGATTCTGCTAAGACGGCGGCTACATTGGTTATTTGCCTATACTCAAAGAAATGTCTCTTTTTCTTTAAGTGGTAGGTAGGTAGATAGTGAATAAAAGATAGCACCTTTGAATAGCGTCTATGTTTTCTGCAAATATAAAGGACATCAACAACATTTATTCACATAGGTAGACCTACACAAAAAAGGAAGTATTCGGATGAACACTTTGCAGTTTTGGTACTCATAAACAGTTGCATTAGTTTGCAGTTCAAGGAATGCCTATTCTTCGCTTTTATAAACATCCAGCACAGAGGATATCCCATCAGACTCATAATAGCATAATCTTTGAAGCAAGACAAGAACAAAATTTTTGTTCTGCTACAGGCCTCTCATTCTTTCACAATACTTACATTATACAACAAAACCTGACAACATACAGCTAAGCTCAATCTAGTTCTGAAAGGTAACAATACTCTGCATGAATTTTCTTCAATTTATTTATAATTAATAAATTTAAGGGAAATTTTATTGGCGATTTATACTTATACCACTTGCTAAATCCATATCCTTCCACCTTTCAAAGCATCATCATCCAATCATATCCATTTTCCTTTCCCTTGTTTGCCATTATCATCTCGTACTTGTACCTATATCTCATAAGTTCCCTATACTCTGTTTTCCATCTAAACCACAGCCTCAGACCAATGAAGAGAAGAGGGAACGGTATGAGCCAAATTATGTTTCTATGTTAAAGAGAATTCCTGAGTTCAATGCATGCCAAGAAAAAATTGCAGCCACTTGGTATTAATCCTTTTAAAAATTCCATGGGTATGCAAATAAAATCACCCTGTATTTCACTCAAGAGTGTGATACTAGAAAAAAAAGACTCAGAAATACCCTGCTCATCTCAGTTTATTAAATAAGAGACTTAGCACAAGCAAGAAGCAGGATGCAGGGCAATTAAATATCACTATTAGCATATCTTTTGGAATTACACAGAGTTTTTAGTTGTCACATGTAACTATGTGGCTTGTCAATGTGGTGTGCCAAAGATGGTGTCAATTGAAGAAGCAAGAGGAGGTGTCCCCGACATTGTCTTGATCAATGGGAAGATCTTACACCATACAGAGCAGCCAGCGAAAGGATAATGAATGTGCTCAGGTGGTTTGGCACACTAGAGAGGTCGGGATCATATGAATGTGGATTAGATATCACATATGAGACCATGAAACATGCTACATTAGGGGTGTTTTAGAACAAATTCATAGGTTTTGTAATTGATAGAAAGAATCAACCTACCTCTATTCCGCGACTCTTTGAACCTGCTATGTAAAAGAGAAAAAATATCGAAAAGTCAGAGGCAAACCTGGAAAAGTTGAAGGAATTGAGGTTTGCTAAAGGTCCACTTTCTTAGTGGTAGTTTGATTCAGGAAGAAAACAATGTAGTTATTTTTGTTACGAGCTCACAGACCATGGACAAAAGAGATATACAGGCTGTTGTACGTTCTTTTCGTCAAATAGCAAAGTCTAGTGCACAAATTATATGTTCAACTATACTTGAAACTGCATTAGAGCCTAATGTCATCGTTTCAACAATCATTGTTACTAGGATTGATAGACATGCAGCAACCCCAAAGATTATTTTTTGGTCACAACTATCACTGAGTCTGCCCTTTCCCTTCTCACTTTTCCGGGATGGCTTGAGCTTAAAGAGTATTGTTAGTCAACCGTTCCCTGTAATGAGATGATAACACTATACATAAACACGCAGCAGTTTGAAAAGGTGCCTTCGGTGATATGAGAAATGAAGAAAAATGGTCTCTCACTAGATAAATACTCTTATAACTATTGGATGAAAAGTTATGCAGCTTTGTCAGACATGGATAAAGTGGAAGAGGTGTTGAATGGAATGGTGATGATGGCATTCAATTTCTTGTGGATGGGAATGGTTCTCGTCTAGAACTAGAACCAATAATTCAAAACTTGCTCGCACTGCAGCAGAACCCTTCTACTTTCTTTTCCATCCGCAGACATGTCTTAAATTCTCTTCTTGGAATGGTTTCTGCACCAGATGGACCAATTGTCAGGACAATTGCCAGGGAAGTAAATGCAATTTCTGTTCTTCTACCTCTGGTCGAAGGTTCTGATCCAAAAATATGCAAATATGTTATTAAATTGCTATGTTTCCTTTGAGAGAGGGGTTCTCAGGAGGTCTCAAGATTTCTATTAAACAAAAATAAGTTGCAGCTTTTTGTAAGTTTTCTGGAAGATGATTCTAAAGGTGATGTACAAGCAGCCACAGCAGGCATATTGGCAAACCTCCCAGCTTCTGACAGTAAACTCACTGCTGCTTTAATAGAGTATGAAGCGCTCCCAAAAATTATAAAAGTGATGAAGAATGGGACTTTCGATGCAAAAGAAAATGCAGTAGGAGCACTACTCAGATTCACTGACCCTTCTAGTGTGGGCACTCAACATACATTCGTGCAGTTGGGAGCTTACCCTATTCTTATAAGTTTGCTTCACTTCGGAACAATGTTGGAAAAAACAAAAGCAGCTTTTGCTATTGGTAATCTATCTTCGAGTAGTCCCTACCTTAGTGTGGCACCTGTAGTCAATGGGTGTTTGTGTTTCATGTCTGCAAAGCCTCCAGTATGTAGAGTGCACAGAGGACCTTGTGATGTTAAGACTACATTTTGTCTTGTAAAGGCCAATGCTTTATCTGCACTAGTGAACCTTTTGCAATAACGTGAGGGTAACACTGCTGGTGCAGCAGTTCATGCACTTGCAACGTTGGTAAGTGACGATGACATTTTGATCAAGGGAGCTACTGTACTACATCAAGAGAAGGCTATTGACCCTGTGATTGAAATTCTTTATCGGGGAACAACAGAGTCCAAAGAAGAGGCAATGAGACTTTTAGAGAAGTTATTCAATATTAAGGAAATTGTAGAGGCATATGCATCCAAAGCAAGGATTCCTCTTGTGGATCTGGCAACTCAAACACATTGGGGTGGATCACTTAGAAAAAAGCAGCCAACGTCTTGGCACAGTTAGAAGTCAGAAAAGAAACATCAAGTTATTTTTTATATAGATTTCCATTGCTTGCAAGTTGCAGTGCATTTCATAGCGTTCCTGTTTTTCTTGTTCCTACCAGGGGTCATTACTTCTAATTTGCATGTGTAGCATGTAAGCTCCTAAAGGAATAT
>SNQJ01S0223740.1:0-14840 GCA_010110895.2 Picea sitchensis
TCTTGTCTTTTCCACTGCTCTTTGGAGTATTAGTAGCCGCAAGTGCTTGGTTCTTGGAACTCTTGATGGAACCCATTTGGACTAACTTAGATTTATCTTGAGTCAATTATGCAATGAAATCATTCAATGGAGGCATTTTCCATTTTTCCTGAGTCAATTTAGATGCTTGAAAAGACGACACAAATACGGAATATTCAGGGCCTATTTTCGAGAGAATTGAAAGAATGAGTTGTTCTTCCTCTTTCGTGACTCCACATGCATTAAGTTCAACGAGGAGGGATTTGAAATTGGTGAATAATTATTTCAGTTTACTAAAATGAATTGTACTTAGGGATATGAGTTCATTCTCTAGTTCATGCACTCTCATTGCATCTTGCATGTCGAATAGTCCTTCCAATGTGGTCCATACCACATCAGGAGTAGTGGCTCCAATGACATGAAAGAGGAGATCTATGGAAATTGATAGGAATATCATCCCAATTTCTTCATCTAACTTATTTAAATACTTTATCTTCTCCGCTACAGCAGTCGGTTCTTTCTCCATTCCCATTGTTACCCTGTAAAGCCCTTTGCTTCAGAGGAGCAGAGAGATTTCTGTCTTCCATTCGAAGTAATTGAAAGGATTTAAAATGAGTTTTGTGGGCTGAGAGAGATGATCCATTTCTTCTTTCTGTGTCTCCTGATGATCTATACCTGCAAATAAAACCGTGTACAATCCACTAGATTCAATCTAGCTCTGATACCATGTAGAATTCCTACAGAAACCCCGATAGATCTAGAATTCTAGTTAAATTGAACAAATGCAATTTGTTGATATTCAAGAGACGAGAGAAAGTTTTTTATCCATAAATCAGATAATTATATTAATAAAAAATTAATATACATGAGAAACCATCCTAAAAAAAAAGAGAGGAGGTGAATATATAGAATTTCCAACATAGAAATTCTAGTCAAAAAAAGCTAGAAATAGCTAAAATAGGTGTCATAAGCTAAGGGAGACCACATAGTTCGACCTAGACCACTAAAAATACATGTCACACACTCATTAATGTCCACAAGAGTTAATTTATGTGCATTAGCTCACTTAAACTCACTTAACTGACAAGAGAAGCAGTTCCAACTCACTTAACTGACCTAGAATAGTAGTTACTAATAATAGTAATGACAAAAATCATTAATTAAGGAATAAATCTCTCACTCAAAGAGGAGGTGTGAATTCCACAATAATAGATGAGTTTTGCATGGGGGAGTTGGAATAAATCAAGGATAAATCAAGAATAAATCAATAAAAATCAAGAAAATCAAGAACCGGGAGTTGAGTCTTGATCTAAAATTAGCAGTTTTCCCTAAAATCTAGGGATGAGGCACCCTTCTTCTCTATGTGGCCAAATTAGGTGAAATAAATTGTAAATGAATGTATTAACCAAGATCTAGGAGTCTAATCTAGGTATAAACTAATGTAAGTTAGGATTATGCTCCAACAACAGTTTAGCCAATGCGTCCATCAACTCCATTTTATTTTCTTTCAAAATATTGAAAGCCACCAATGCTGCCAGGATCAACCGTATCGTTCCCAATTCCTTTCTGTCAAGAACCTATGATTCTTCATCCTTCATCATCGTTGACTTCTTTTATATACCACCCAATGGTAGGAATAGATCCTTTTAATATAAATAATCTTTCATCTGCATCTTCCATAACTGGTAGTTTTGGTCATTAAATTTGTCAAACCTAAACTTTCCATCTTCCGCCATTGCTCCCACTCGAACTAGGAACCCTCTTTCCTATGAGTTACCTTTCGCTCTGATACTAGTTGTTAGAAAAATAGGATTGTGGAGAAATAAAATAAAACAAATGTGAAAATAGAAAACAAAAGATACACAATACAATAAAGACATAGATATACGTGGTTCGCCCAATGTGGGATACGTCCACCAGAGAAATTGTCAGGTTCTTCCTTTATTATTATCCAACAAATTAATGGATAAAACCTACAACACACCCACGGTAACTTCCTCTTCTTTCTCTCATGATCTCCTCACTCAAAATACAATATTCACAATGATACATAGCCGCAATACATTTCCCTCATAAAAGAGGGTTTCCTTCTAGGGAAAAAAACTCTAACATAACTTCTACTTTCAGATATGTGAGATTATAATGAATGGTCCAGATTTACAATGAAATTACAATATACATTTACAAGACAATTTTTCCTTTAGGGGCTTCACCCTCGAACCCCCGCTTTCCCCCAAACCATGCAGAGGGGGTAACCTCCCTCTGCACTCCCCTGCGTGTAGGAGTGTACATTCTTCCGGGGTCTAAAGTCTTCATGTGGTATAAACATGACTGAAAACAAATACCTTCAAATTAGGAAGATAATTAGGATCCACAACCAACAATAGGTGTATTTTCCTATCTGTGTCCTGGCTCACCAGTCCCATAATCATATAGGCTCTCCATACTCAATACACACACACACACACACATCTCAACTCTGCACACTTCCAGGTCATTACTGCACACTTACCCAAGTGCGTGCAACATGGTGTAATGTGTGCACTTACCCAAGTGCGTGCAACACATAAAATCTGTGCACCTTGTCTTTGATAACACTTCTTCGCACACTACTATGATGCACGCATAATAAAAATTTAGTGCCAACAACTCACCAGACTAAATTTTCATTACATTTACACTTGGTACCAATCGAATCAGTAGCCTATATGTACAGTTACTAAGGGTTCTGGATCAAGGAAATTACATTAGTCCCGTCCTTCATAGCCTGAGATTCTCCCCTTCGTGGATATAATTATCGAAGGAAGGTAATACCATGTTAAAGCATAATAGCTAGCCTGCCTTTCCACCTATCTTTATTTCATGCTAATGAGACAACTATTTATTTCGGTCAACTATAGGCTATGGTTCTCCAAATGGGTCCGAATATGGAACAAGATCTCACTCTAATCCTAAAGTTTATGGTGGATCAATGACTATGTTTTCTTATCAATACGACTCCACAAACTCACTTCCAATTTACTCAGTTATATCTATTTTGGGCATTTTGTTGTTTATTATTTTGAACAAAACCATAGTTTCATATAATATGCAATATCCTTAGCCATGTTATCCAAATACTTGGCTTCATCCTTCAGATCTCCTTTTCACCACCTAGATAGTGCAGATGCAACACTATCCCCATCATTTCCACTAATTGTTTTGTTTCAATTTTCACTGCTTTCTACATCCACAACTGGTAATGAAACACCCACAACCTACCTAGAAGTTGATAACGCATGCCCCATTGAATAATTCTTGTTAAATGAATGTGGCTTGTGCTGGTATGATCTCTTAACTATTCTTAAGTTAAGGCCATCCTTGGTCAAAACGATATCCACTCATATGCCTCAGAAAGTAGTTCAATTCGTGAGAGATTCGAGATTCAAAAAACTCCAGGTAAGGAAACTCATTACTAGAAACCCAACTATTCTTACTCTCAATGTTGATCGGATGTTGAATTCGAAGACCGAGTTCATGAAAACTCAATAAAATACTCTACCTTGTTGAATAACCACCAGCCACCCTTAGAGAACCCCCTTGAGGATATAGTTGTTATTGCTCTACTACATTGCCTTATGGATCACTCCAACCTTAATGCAAACAAAAAACATTGTGGAAGAGACAATATGCATATGAGACACTCATGTATGAGAGATATCAATTATGAGACACATGCATATGAGAGATATCAATCATGGAACAAGTGGAACATGATTTTTCACTTGGAATTCTATGCATGGTGTGTGGAAGGTGATTTGATAATACTTGTAACTATATTACTATTTGGTCACTTTATGTTTCATTTTTTGAGGAAGAGTATACTAATAAAAATGTGAAAGAAAACTCTATACATTATTTTTTAATGATAATAATAATAATCTAATTTTAAGGTCATGGCCAAGCCAAACACCAAATTGGTGTATGAGACCCCCTTGCTTGTGGGACAATGGACCCCCTCTGCGCATTGATTTGACTGATAAATTATATGAAGGTATACATACCCTACCCCCCTCTAGATTTGAACTTGTGACCTATTAAGAGGAATCACATGTTCTTAACCATTAGGCCCACTCAGGGTGTATAAACATGAACAACTAGTTTAGAGCCCATGGATTTCATACTATGAAATCCTTTAAAAGGTTGGTGATATTCCATTGTAATGTGCCAAGATGTGAGCGGTAAAGGATCACTTGGAATTGGCTAGGGCTGGGAGATTGATTGGCTTGGACGGGTTTGGTCAAGGAACTAATATATCTATTATTTGGATTTTCCTAATTTGGGCTTTCCAAGATAAATCTCGTGCATAATTTATGTGTTTTTTCCATGTTCTCATATTATTTTATTTCTCACATTTTTATTTCTTTTTATGTGGTATCAGAGAAAGGAAAACCTGAACTCTCTATCTAGAGTGGTTTGATGATGGGATCCATGGAGAGAGAGACAAGGAACATGATTAAGGATTGATCAAGAGAAATTGGTGGCAGAAAAGGAAAAGCCCTTGATCAACATGATGGCACCGATATTGGAAATGATAGTGTTGATATTTTCTTGGGAGGCATGGAGTGTCTGGATGATGATACAAAAATACATGGTGCACAGTTGGCATTTGGATTTTATCTTCACCAATATGTGAGTGACATGAAGACGAGCAATGGCAAGGTGAGAGGATGATTACATAAGTGTTGGAATAGAAACAACGAAAAACATTATTATGGAGTTGAAAATATTTATTGCATATAAATGGGCATATGATTGTAAGACCCAGTTAGGCATGCATACCCTTGGTAACTTACCAGTAAAGTGTAGACGTAGACCTAAGTAATAGGGGGGCACTTGCAAGATTCCCAAATATTGTGGTTATAAACTTTGATGGGGGTAGGGCCTGGAGGTGAGTAGTGAAAACTCACTTGGCCAATTTGGCCATATTTGGTCATGAGAAACCCCAAGTCAAGTTTAAAGGGGGGAATTTTTGGTTAAACTTGACTCGGTGAAAGAGTCAAAGTTGTTAGGTGAAAAATAGTGGTTTTTGGATTATGGTTTTAGAGCCCATGGATTACATGTTATGAAATCCTTTAAAATGTTGGTGATACTCCATTGTAATGTGCCAAGACATGAGTGGTGAAGGCTCACTTGGCTGACCTGGCCGGGTTTGGTCAAGGAACTAATAGATCCATTAGCTGGTTTTTCTCAATTTGGATTTTCTAGGATAAATCTCGTGCATGATTTATGTGTTGTTTCCATGTTCTCATATAATTTTATTTCTATTGCATTTTTATTTCCTTTCATGTGGTATCAAAGATTTCATTTAATACATTGCATTCAAGGAGGCTCTGTGAAAAGTGTTCTACCTATTTATAAAACTAATAAACGTATCATTTAATCCTCCACATAGCAAATAATTAGGTTGTAGATTTAACATTCTAGTCAGGAAATGGTGATGTTATCAATGCAGTGTGCTTTGAGCCTCATCAACTATGGAACGACAAATAATATGCATTTGTAGCAGAGAATAAATGTCGTATAGGATGGAATATACACAATTGGAGCTTATTTGAAGAGAACATCCAATTTGATAGAAATGTAATATGATAAAATGATAATGTCAGATTGTAAACTATTTCATCCTTGAATCTCCTTTGAATTTGTAGTTTGGTGTGTAGCTTTAGGATCAATGTTGACATGCCTTAACTTAGAATATGAATCTTTAAAATCTTGTGGTTAAACGAGTCACTCTAAAATGAGTCGGGCATGTGACTATTCTTACATAGAGAGATGGGAATGCCAACTTGTCTTTCAAGCTCTTTAAAAATACCATTCATTTGATGAAGAATTTTTAGTCCATGTTGCATGATCATTCTCACCAATTAAAATCAAAAACCAAGTTCATAGGCAATCCATAAATGTTTCTCAAGGATGTGTCTTTGACATGATAGATTAAGTGAAAAAATATAGTTTGTAGCCATGTGAACAACATTGCCCTTTGGATTTTGAACATTCACATCGCTAATATTAGAGGCTCATAAAAAAAAGGAAATTATTGCCTCTTAATTAATGTTGGTGTCCCAATAAATTTTAAGCATACATAAATATCCTAACATATTCTAAGTAGTTGGAACTAACACCTTCTTATTTGATGCAGTGCCCCCACTTCAACAGGGTCTACTAACCTGTCGGTCACTGGATCTTCTCAATCTTCGAGCTGGAACAACTCTTCGATTCCTTGCTGGAATCCTCACGAAATATCCACAGGTCCTATGTGTAAAATAGCCTGTGCGAACAAGCACCAGGCGTAAGCTTCTCTTACGTGACCATGGGTTGTGACCACGAGCCTAACCCAAAAGGTGTTTCACAATTTCACGCGTCGAGTATTTGCATGTGAGTCACCTCAACTCTCCCAATCTTTGAAACCTCGACAGGAGCCTAGCGTGTACTAGCTCCTCCCTTATCTTCCCTCAATGTGACCTCCGGTCATGACCCAAGTCTCAACTCTCAAGCGCATCAGGATTTTTCATATCAGGAACTATTGATATGATCAGGTCTATGGTCCACGATCTTCCTTTGATCGACAGTTGTGTTCAAGTCGTGATTTCACATTTTGCTACTTTGGAGTTTGGTTCACCTCTATTCTCCTGATCCTTGATTTCCAGATATTTGCGAGCGTCAGATCGACGACCTAGATATCTTCGTGATTCAACGGTTGATATTAAGTCGCGAATTTAGGTTTCGTGAGTTTTCTTACCCTGTGTGCTTCCAAAAGGTTAAGGTTCATGCACTTACCCCTGGATCCAACGACTGTTGGTTCTCATGTTCATATCCAACGGTTGGGGTCTAATATCCTCCCCTGCACATTCCTCCTGTCTGGACTATGTTCTGACGGTCCAAATATTTCTCGATGTTCGATCTAATGATCACATTCACTTCTCCTTTTGAGCTTGCACTTTCTCCCAACTTAGAATATTTCAACCATTTTAAAGGCTTCGACCTTTGATTCTTCTACGAGTCCACTTCTTGGGCCTCGTCTGCACCTCTAGAAAGCGTTATATCTTCTGAGATTCCTCGCCTTCTATTCCTTTGATCTCCTAAAGGGTCACTTTGACACTTAATCTAGTCTCTAATCTATGCACTCCATGCAACAGATCCTTACGCAAGGTTTGAGTTCTTGTGGTCGGCTGTGTATGCCTTGCAATAACCACTTTGCACTCATTTCAAAGGGAAAGTTTCATGCTATCTCTTCTGAGCTTCGAAATCAAAACAGACTCTATCAACACACTCCTTGCATTTGATGTGCACACCTTGCAATCACTCAACAGAAGAGAAACAATTGAAACTTACACTAACATTCACAATTTCATCAACTCGTAACAATATTCATTCATTCATGAAAACAATAATAACAGGGAATTGCAAACAATAACAACAACATGCATTTGGATAACTTTTTCTTTGTTATATTCATTCAGAAATAAAAATGGCTACAACTATTTTCAAATAGTAAATAAAACTCAAAAACTCCTACTAACGTGAAACCTCATTTGGGCGTACAAAACCTCTATTTATCTAAGAGGGTCCTTAGGGTTCCCCCCGACTACTCGTCTACTCGGAAAACGAAAAAAAAATCTAGTTGCTACCTAAATTCAATTACATTCAAGACTCAGGGTGAAACTCCCTGATCGTTCATGATCATACCACCTCCATACATTTGATCTTATTTTGTTCTTCATCAGCTCCCCAAAAGACTCGCAGTAACTCCAAGCGTTTGAGATTTTGAAATGATTCCTAGGTGCTAATTTGTCCTGCAATGCGTGCTCGGTGACGATGTTCCTGCATCATACTCCCCCTGGACAAAAATTCATGGACTCTTGTCCATGAGATCCTACACCGACTTTCTATGCTTCTCGATATCAACTTCATTTTCCCAACTGGAATCCTCTATCGGGTGTCCCTTCCACTTAACCAGATATTCAAGATAGGTCTTCCTCTTGGTCTTCTTGCCAATTCTCTGATCAATGATCTTCTCCATCTGTGGTTTTTCTGCTATAGGAATTTGTTTCTCCCACTGAATCTTATCTTGATCTTCTGATCCCTCTACATCATCTTTCCAGTAAGGATACAGGTCTAAAACGTTGAATATGGGCGATATGCCCACATCATCTGATAGTTCAGTCTCATAGGCGTTTGCATCAAACTTCCTCATGATCTTACATGGACCTGTCTTCTTCATTTTTAACTTGTTATACGTTCCCCTAGGGAACCTTTCTTTCTTGATATGTGCCAGAACCTGATCGCCCACCTCAAATTGAAGTTCTCTGCAATGTTGATCAACTCTTCGCTTGTACTCTTGGCTAGAGTTATGTAATTGTCCTTTGATCTGGCTATGGAGATTCTACATTTCTACAGCAAAATATTTTTCTCCAGTGATTCTGATATCACTATGTCCCAAGTATCTCAACTTAGATACTCCCCTGGGTTTCATTCCATACAATATATAGAATGGTCTCTTTTTAATGCTTTTGTTTGGTGAGTTGTTGTATGAAAATTCTTCTTGTGTTAGAATATGATCCCATTGGTTATGATGCTCAGTGACCAAAATCCTCAACAAATTTCTGAAATTTTTGTTTACCACCTCAGTCTATCCATCTGTCTGAGGATCATGAGCTGATCTTAATGATAGATCCATCCCCAACTTCTTCCATAGTGTTCTCCAAAAACGACTAACAAATTTTGTGTCTCTGTTCGAGACGATACTTCTGGGTAGGCTATGAAGTCTCACAACTTCCTTGAAAAACATATTTGCAACATGTGTTGCATCTCTGGTCTTCTGACATGGGATAAAGTGTGCCATCTTTGAAAATATATCCACCACCACAAATATGGAATCACATCCTCTTTGATTTATTGGTAGTACTAACACAAAATCCATGCTTATCACATCCCAAGGCCTCTCTGGTATTGGCAATGATTGATACAATCCAGTGTCTTTTCGTTTACCTTTTCCATGTTGGCAGATTCTACACATGTTCAAAATATCACTTATGTCCTCATACCTGGCCAATATTATGATCTACTCAACTGTGCGAATGTTTTATCATGGTCGAAATGTCCAACCAATCCTCCACTATGCTTCTCCTTCAAAAGGTTGTCCCTCATTGAACATTTTGGTATGCATAATTGATTTCCCTTGAACAACAATCCCTCTTGAATCATATACTCTGCCCATTGGCTTCTATCTCTCAACACATGATTCACACATTATTTGTATGCTTCCTTGAAATTTTCATCATCACAATACATATCCTCCAGGTGTTCAAACCCCATTGTCTTCACCTAAAACTCCTGCAGAATCAAACCTCTCTTGCTCAATGCATCAACAACTTTGTTAGCATTCCCAACAATATGTTTTATGACAAAAGTAAAATTCTGCATAAAATCAATCCATTTTGCGTGCTTCTGACTCATTTTTTCCTGTCTGGTTATGAATTGTAAGTTTTGGTTATTGCTATACGAGACAAATTCCCATGGGACAAGGTAGGGTATCCACTTCTTAAGGGCTTGAACTATGGCATAAAATTCCTTATCATATGTGGAGTATTTTCTCTTAGTCTCATTCAACTTCTCACTGAAATAGGCAACAGGTCTATTATCCTGGCTCAAAAATGCTCCAATTGCAAATCCACTTGCATCACATCTCACCTGAAATGTCTTTTCAAAATTTTGCAAGACCAGAATTGGTCGTTCTGTTATCTTCTCCTTCAATATATTGAAGCTCCTCTCGACCTCCTCTGTCCATTTAAAATACTTGTGCTTCTTCCTCACTGTATCCATCATTGGTGCACAAATTCCACTGAAATATCTGATGAACTTCCTATAGAAACTTGTTAATCCATGGAAGCTTCTTACCTCAAACATGCTTCTTGGTGACGACCATTATTTGATTGCTTTCACCTTTTCTTGATCCATCTTCATTTCATTTGAAGAGATCCAAAAATCCAAGTAAATGTATTATGTCTTCATAAAAGAGGGCTTATTCATATTTATCAACAACTTCTCCTACTGTAGTCTCCTCATCACTAGTGTCAGGTGTCTCAAATGATCCTCTTTAGTCTTGCTAAAGATCAATATATCATCCATATATACAACCACAAACTTTCCAATGAAATATTTTAGTATTTCATTCATCAACCTCATAAAATTACTCGGGACATTTGTTAATCCAATTGGCATAAAAAGCCATGCATACAAACCTTCATTTGTCTTAAAGGTTGTCTTCCATTCATCACCTTCTCTCATTCTTATCTGGTGATACCCACTTTTGAAATCTATCTTAGAAAATAATTTTGCTCCACTTAAACAGTCCATTAAATCATCCATTCTTGGCAAAGGAAATATATA
Source organism: Picea sitchensis (assembly GCA_010110895.2). NCBI lineage: Eukaryota > Viridiplantae > Streptophyta > Pinopsida > Pinales > Pinaceae > Picea > Picea sitchensis. The sequence goes on from SNQJ01S0223740.1 coordinate 10,450, forward strand.
CTTGATGGTGATCTTATTAATGGATCTTGAGTCTGTACACTTTCTCCATCCTCCATATTTCCTTGGACTCAACACAGTTGGCACTACGCATGGAATGAAACTCTCTCTGACCAACCCTTTGTCTAACAATTTATGGACTTGGTTCTTTACCTCCTCATTTTTTCGAGGTGTTAGCCTGTATGCTGCTTTGTTTGGCAGACTTGCTCCTCGTATTAAATCGATATGATGGTTTATACTTTTGATGGGTGTCAATGAGTTAGGAATCTCATCTACCACAATGTCAACAAAATTATCCAACAATTCTCGAACTTATTTAGGTAAATCATCCATTGTAGTACTTGTAAGGACAACTCTAGTTTTCCTCACCAGAGCAAACTACATCTCCTGTCCTTTATTAACTTCTTTTAGGAGTTCCTTCCTGCTCATGAGAAGTATGCTTGTGTTGGCTTCCTCTTTCCCTTTATTTTCCTCTATTGGAAGCAACATGTGTGTACTACTATTATTCTCCAAGGTGTATGCATTCTTCCTCCCATCATGAATGACATTCCTGTCAAACTACCATGGTCTTCCCAACAGAATATGACATACATCCATGTGAATTACATCACATAGGATTTCATCTCTATATCCTCCTATTTTAAATTCAACCAAGCATTGTTTAGTAACCATTACTTGGTGTCCTTTCTGCAACCATGAGACTTTGTATGTATTTGGGTGTGTAGTTGTCTCCAGCTCCAATTTCTCCACCATCTCTGTGGATACTAAGTTGTCATTGCTCCTGTTGTCAATTATCACTTTGTAGACTCTGTGATTAGTCTAACAAGTTGTCTTGAAGAGACTGTTCCTCTGCACTGGTTTTTCAACTTTTGCCTCTAGTTTTAAGACAACCTTTCTCAACATCAAGGATGTTCCATCCTCTACTCCTTCTGCTTCAACATTCCTTCTTTGTGCTTCCGAAATGTGAGCTTCAACTTCTCCTTCTTTCTTTCTTTTGAGACATTCCCAAGACTTATGTCCTACCTTTCCACAGGTGTAATATGTCACTTCTCCTCCTATTCCTCTTCCTCTTCCTCTAGAAGAACTTCTTCCACCATATTGTCTTCCTCAGGAACTTCCTCCTATTTCTGAGTGACTATGTGGTTTCTCAGTCTCATCTTTGGATTTTTTTTCCTTCTCATGGGCAACTCCCTTGTCTTTATTCGAGATTGGGCTTCTACCTCTACCTCGTTGGTTTTGTTTTATGGCCAACTTCTCCTTCGCCTTCAGCGAAAACTGATAAGAATCCTCCACAGTCCTTACTGAAATCATGTTGATCTCATCCTGGATTTCATACCCCAGGCCATTTATATACCTGGAATATTTTTCTTCATCCTTCTCTCTTTGTCCAGTTCTGATTTTCATCTTGTAGAAATCCTCTGTGTATTCTTTAATTGTCATACCCTTTTGTATCAGGTTTTGCAACTTCCTGAAGAGATTGATCTTGTAATCTTTAGGCATGAATTTTTCCTTCATCTTGGCTACCATTCTGTCTAAATTTTTTATCTTTTGTTTTCCCTTGCTTCTCCTCTCAGCCTGTAGTTCATCCCACCATAGTGTTGCATGTCCTTTGAGTCTGGTGAAAAAATTTATCACCCTTTTCTCCTCATCGACATATTCATAGTCGAAATATTTGTCCATGGATATTATCCAATCTAGCAGCTCTTCATCATCCAAATTGCCTTCGTACACTAGGACCTCTATCTTGGCTCTAGCACCCAATATGACAACTTCTCTCAACAAGCGTTCCTCGACAACATTTTCTCCTACATCTTCTTTGACTTCTACTTCTTCACTCTCTGCATCGTTGATGTCTCCAGCATCAGGTTGTCTTCTCTCACTGATTCCATCGTTTCTAGCCTTGCACAAAGTTCTCACATTTCCCTTTCTACAACACGATTGACTAAAGGTGGTTCCACTTGTCTCCTCGGTGGAATTGTGTCGACTGTCTCACACACAGAGTGTAGCTTCGAGTTCTTTCGTCTCCTTTATCTCCTTTTCCTGAAATCTATAGAAGAAAATCCCCTCTGATTCCACTTGATGGTATCAGACTATCTCCTTTACCTCCTTTGTTCAAAATCTATAGACGAGAATCGGCTCTGATACCACTTGATGCAGTGCCCCCACCTCAGTAGGTTCTATTGACCTCCCGGTCACTCAATATTCTCAATATTTGATTTGAAACATCTCTTTGATTCCTTGTTGGAATCCTCATGAAATATCCACAGGTCCTATGTGTAACTTAGTTCACGCGAACAAGCACCAGGCGCAATATTCTCTCACACGACCACGAGCCTAACCCAAAAGTCATTTCACAATTTTGTGGATCGGGTCTTTGCATGTGAGTCACCCTGACTCTCCCGACCTATGAAACCCCGACATGAGCCTAATTTATACTAGCTCCTCCCTTATCTTCCCTCAATGTGACCTCTGGTCATGACCCAGGGCTCAACTCTCAAGCACGTCGGGATTTCGTGTATCGAGAACTCCCGATATGATTAGATCTATAGTTCACGATATTCCTTTGATCGACGGTTGTGATCAAGTTGCGATTTCGTGTTTCGCGACTTTGGAGGTTGGTTCACCTCTATTCTCATGAACCCCTATTTCTCGATATTTACGATCGCTAGATCGACGGGCTAGAACTCTTTGTGATTCAACGGTTGAGATTAAGTCACGAATTTGGGTTTCACAAGTTTTCTTACCCTTTGCGCTTCCAAAAGTTTAAGGTTCATGCACTTACCCCTGGATCCAACGACTGTTGGTTCTCATGTTCAAATCTGACGGTTGGGGTCTAATATCCTCCCCTGCACATTCCTCCTGTCTGGACTATATTCTGACGGTCCAAATATTTCCCAATGGTTGATCCGACGATTATAGACACTTCTCCTCCTAATCTTGCGCTTTATCCCAATTTAGAATATTTTGACCATTTTAAAGACTCTGACCTTTGATTCTTCTATGAGTCCACTTCTTGGGCCTCATCTGCACCTATGGAAAGTGTTATCTCTTCTGAGATTCCTCACCTTTCGTTTCTTTGATCTCCTAAAGGGTCACTTCGACACTTAATCGCGTATCTGATATGTGCACTCCTTGAAACAAATCGTTATGCAAGGTTTGAGTTCTTGCGGTCGACTGTGCATGCCTTGCAACAGTCACTTTGCACTCCTTGCAAGGGGAAATTTGCGTGCTATCTCTTCTAAGCTTCAGAATCAAAAGAGACTCTGTCAACTCACTCCTTGCATTCAATGTTCACACCTTGCACTCACTCAACATAAGAGAAACAATTGAAACTTACACTAACATTCACAATTTCATCTACTCGTAATGATATTCATTCATTCATGAAAAGAATAATAATAGGGAATTGTAAACAATAACAACAACACGCATTTGAATCAATGTTTCTTTCTTATATTAATTCAGACATAAAAATGGCTACAACTATTTTCAAACTGTAAATAAAACTCAAAAACTCCTACTAACGCACAACCTCATTTGGGCATACAAAACCTCTATTTATCTTTGAGGTGTCCAATAATGGTGTAAAATATGGCTGAAGGAGGTGCATATTGAACACTGGATCCATGGAGAGAGAGACAAGGAACATAATTAAGGATTGATCAAGAGAAATTGGTGGTGGAAAAGGAAAAGCCCTTGATCAACATGATGGCACCAGTATTGGAGATGATAGTGTTGATATTTTCTCGGGAGGCATGGAGTGTCTGGATGATGATACAAAAATACATGGTGCACAATTGGCGTTTGGATTTTATCTTCACCAATATGTGAGTCACATGAATACGAGCAATGGCAAGGTGAGAGGATGATTACATAAGTGTCGGAATAGAAACAAAGAAAAACATTATTATGGAGTTGAAAATATTTATTGCATATAAATGGGCATACGATTGTAAGACCCAGTTAGGCATGAATACCCTTGGTAACTTACCGGTAAAGTGTAGACGTAGATGTTAGGACCACACAATGTACCTTTTTGCCTAGACTTTTTTCCACTATTACACTCTTGATCACCCATATTTACACTCATATTATCACTTTATCTTATCATTCCAAAGGTATACAATGTCCCTTCTCATTACTATATGTTTAATCTATTTTTCATAACATTTTACATCACTCTCGTACTTAACCATTTATTAGAAATGTATAAGTGCTGAAACAATTCAAACTGTGGATGCTGAAACACAGAGTTGTTGTTGGATCATGTTGTCATTGATGCCAATGGTTTGATTGATTGATGTCATTGATTGATGTCAAGTGATTGATTGATGTCAAAGGATTGATTGATTGATGATTGATGTAATATAATATGTATTGTCCTTGATGAGAAT
>SNQJ01S0223741.1:0-14840 GCA_010110895.2 Picea sitchensis
CAGGTCGCTCCTGCTCTCGGTACTCCATGTCTAGGACCATGTGGGCCTCGAGACATGATCTCCTAGTTATCCCTAGATATCGGGGATAACAGGACCGGAGCGAGCATTGAAAGGGTAGAGCTCAAGTTTGGAGTCTGGACTGGCTTTTGTTAGTCCTTTTGCTATCATTCATTTCTTTCTTTAGCAACATTTCTTTTAATACCAACTGTTATCAACCTCTGGGCCTTCAGCTCCTCTTCTCATGAGAGAATGGACCATGACCCATTACCAAAGTTTAGTACACTACAAGAGGCTCCAGGATGGAAAGTGTGAAGTATGGTGGGTGTTATTGCAGAAATTGTAAGTTGGGCAAAGCCCGACCCAATCCACAAGAATGAGACAACTATGGGAGTACCTACCCATTGTCACCTTAGATAGACACTCCCCTCGCTTTAGTGATGATAAGTCACCACAAGGGAGGAATCTCGATGACCCTAGGGGGATTGAGGTGGAAAGTGGTAGAATGGCCAATGAAACCCCTATAGGTCAGTTTTAGAGATGGATAAGGCTAAGGTGTAATTTTAAATTTTTGCATTTTTTCATTCTTTTGCCCCACTTGTCATTAGGGCAAGGTTGTGTGACTAGGATTGCTTTAGTGTTAGTTTAGCTATTTCATTTTCCAACCCCCTTTGGCACAAAATAGGAAGGCTTGCCTCCATCTTGTGCCATTGTGAGTGGTTTGTAGCTCTTGTGTTTTATTTCAAGTTTTGCTTTCCTTGTTGCCTACACCTTGGATGAGAAGTTGGCAAAGCCAACCCCCAATATAGTATGGCTAGTTTAGTTGTTTAGTTTCTATGTTGTGTTTAATGGATTAAAATCATCTAGAAGTAGATCTCACACAACTAAACACTAGCTTAAGCCCATGGAGGCATAGATTTAGATCTCATGCTTTAAAGTCTATTTTATTTGCAAGTTTTACTTTCCAAGCATTTATCTTATTGCAAATGTTCATGGGCAAATGGTGATGGTTCAAGGACACTAAATCTTTTTCATTGCAAGCTCTTGTTCCTTTAAGCATTTATCTTTCATTTTGCAAACACACATGGGCATGTTAATGGTGTAAAAAACAATCTTTATTTTCAACTTTTCCTTCAAGTTCTATATGTGGCTTACATGCAATAATCTAGTGATCTAGAACACAATTTTATGTTGTTTTGAAGTTTCGGTTTTGGCCCTTTTTGGCTCTTCTTAGGCAAGTAAAAGTCACTTAAACACACCCAAACACCTAAAAACACCTAGTCCATAGGCCTAATAACTTACTAGACTAAATAGGACACCATAATTCACCATCTTCGCCATTTAAAACGGGGTTTGAGGAAGGCAACGAAAGGTGCTAGGTCGAGGACGGTCTCACGACGCGCGGCGCCCTTTCCGAGAGTACTCGGACCTTAGGGTAGGCCTCGTTGCCTCACTTCTTGAGCATCAAGTAGCCACTTGGTAATTGGGGGAGGAGAATTTTGGGTTGACACTTAGCTAGGAGTCACTCAACACTTAATAATCTTTAATCAACTCCTTAATTCACTACAACATTGGGTATCTTCATTATTGGTATGTCTTTGATGGTTGGCATTTAAATTAACACTTGCAAGCACTCTTTCACATTCACATTTACATGCAAGTTTAACTTATGCTTTGTGGATTAATCATCTAAGTGGTCATAGTTGTGTTTTGGAACATTTTTTCTTTAAAAACATCTTTCATTTAATTGGTGTTCATTTTACGGTGTGATCCCTCAAAAAGTTGTGCATCCACTTGGAGGCACTCTCTTGATTGGGTCTTGAGTGAATTGTATCGTTAATGTCATTGATAAGCAGTCCAATAGAGTAAGTGTTATTGTGAGCAGCTTTGGCTTGATGTGTTGATGGTCATCTTGTTCTGAATCTCTTTAATTCCTGCACATACAAGCACATGGTTAGTTAATCTCTTGTATCCATTGTATCTTTGTTTATTATAACTTTGTTGTAATCTTTAGACATTTTTTATTGTAATCTTGTGTCTAGTTTGTATCTAATTGTAATCTTTGTAATCATTGTTAATCTTGTGTAATCAACCTCCTTTGAATCTAGTTGACCCCTTTGCCCAATCTTAGGCACTAGTGCTAGTTGTCCTAGGAAAAGGCTTTGCTTGTCATAATTGAATTGTTGCACATTGCATTGTTGCCTTTGCATCATAGGCTAGATTTTCCCCAAACCTTCTAACTAATTAAAACCAACTCCTAGAACTTAACGTTAATCTCATCTAGAAACTAGGGTCTACCCCCCTTGGCTTCCCTAGGAGTAAGCCTAAACGAAAGAGGTTCAAGTCAAAGTGACAGTGTGGGCTTTGAACCTAGGCATTGTGCCTCCAAGGACACACTAAGTGAGCAGGACTTAGCTCACGTTTGCAAGTGTGTATAAGGACGACAACATCTTTGGCGTCGTTGTTGGGGATAAGTCATTTATCCTTGGTCAAAACGACTTAACTTATTTTTTAAGAACTAAACAATAAAAAACTTTAGTCCCTAAAATTTTTTGAACTTGCATTGGTTGATTTTGTGTCGTTTCTTTCCAAGTGGCGACTCCATTGAACAAATCTGTCAGGTATACTACTAGGAGCACTTCACAAGAAGTGATTTATTTTTTTCCTGAACCTGAAAAGGTTTATAGGAGGAGGCTAAATCGCCTTGTTCCTAGGAGGTTACTTGAAAGTCTTGGGGAAGAAGCACTCACTGATATCCAATACTTGTTCCAAACTAATAATCAACAAACTATTAATAATCCCATTAATACTACTAACGCCACCATGAGTATCTTCTTGAGTCCTTTGCACTTTGCAGAGATCCAAGGTGCTCCTCACGATATTCCTAAAAAGGCTATTGACAAGTTGCCTCTGTTTCGGGGAAACAATGCTATTAGTGCCAACTCCCATATCCGTAATTTTCAAATGTGTGTTGAGAAATATTGTAAGGGTCATGATGAAAAAGATGTGAAAATGACTTTGTTTGTGTATTCACTAGAAGGAGATGTTGTTGAGTGGTTTACTGATTTTGATCCAGATACGTTTAGCACTATTAAGGCAATATTTGAAGAATTTAGGAAAAGATGGGGTGACCAAAAAGAAAACAAATTTCAGTTAGCTACCCTCACTTCTAGCCATAGGAAGGAAAATGAGACTGTGGAAGAATTTAACACTAAGTTTGATAATTTGGTGAAAGGGATTCATGCTGACATAAAACCTTCAAATGTTGCAATCTTGATTTATTATATGGAAGCATTCGAAGGAGAAATGAGGTATGCCTTGAGGGATAAGGATCCTCAGGATCTAAAAACAGCACAAGCCATGGCTATAAGAATTGATAAAAATATGCAAGATGCTAGGAAGTCCAATATTCCTGGTTTTACTAGAGGATCTTCTTCTCAACCTTATGAGGAGAAGAGAAAGAATGTGTAAAATCAAAAGTCCTCTAATGATGGCATGAAGGAACTCACTCAATTGATTAAACAAATGGAAATAAATCATGCCAATTAGATCAAACAAATGGAGATTAATCAGGCTAATCAAATGAAGGAACATGCAAATCAAATGAATGCCATACAAAACAGGTCGATAGCCATGGAAAGGGGTCAAGCTAGTAGGCCCCCACATAGGCCAAATGACAAATGGCCTAAGAGACCTCCTCCCCAAGATCAAAGACCACCAAATCCATTTGAATCCACTAATTGAGTTGACCACCAGACTATTTATTATTGTGGACCTTGTGAGCAATTTCATGATGAGTCAACTTGCCAAGTCTTCCTTCACCTTAGTGATGAAACGGGACCTTATGGTTCAGAAAATGAACAAGTTAATATGTTTGGTCATGAGTATAATGTTGGCATGTATGATTGGATGGGTTTGGACAAACATAAGGAGGGGGTAGATAACGTGAAATGCATGAGTAATGTTGTGGTGGATAAGGCAACAGAGAAGTTCGGTCCTAAGCCTACTCCACAACAAGTAGTTGAAATGGCTAAATTTAGAGGCGTTACCTATCAAAGGAATGGGAACAAAAGTCAAGATAAGAACCAAGCAAACATTCCCAAGGTAGCTCCCAACCCCCCTAAGCCAACGGTGTATGCAACCTCGGAATTAAATATTGACTTAGGAGGATGGCTAAGTAATGCAAAAATGTTGGTGCCTGTGTCAGAAATAATGAAGATCCCTTCCCAGAGGGAAAAGCTGCTTAAAGCCATAGATTGTCCTTCTCAGAAAAGTGTTGACATTCCACCAACAAGAACTTATCAGGATGCACCGGTTATTCTACAAAATATCGATAGGGGGAATGAAAAGACCCTTTTTCCTATCCTTGCTCGTGAATGATTTTATTCTTCATAATTGTATGCTAGATTCAGGAGCCACCTCGAATGTTATGACTAAGAAAGTAATGGAACAGTTGAACTTAAGAATATCTAGGCCTTATCATAACAGTTGTGCTATGGATAGCAGAACCATAGCGATGCATGGTTTGATTAAGGGGTTACAAGTACACTTAGTTGCTTTCCCTGATATCATGATTGAGATGGGCAATGTTGTAATTGATGTGCCGGATACTTGGGGTATGTTACTAAATAGAAAGACAGTTGCAGATTTAGGTGGTAATTTACAAATGGATTGCCACCATTCCAACTCCAAATGGATTTAACTTATGCCACCATTCCAACTCCAAATGGTTTAACGTTTAGATTGAATAGAGAGTTGGAAAGAAAGTATCATGTGGAAGATCCTAGGAAAAAGGATGACGAGATTGTGTATCGAGAAGTAGAGATGGGATGTTATGAGATAGAGCATACTCCTATATTTGCCAAGATGGGACTTAATAGTAAACCCCCAAGCATTTGTAATGTTTGGGACCTCATGGATTCTTTTGATGGACTTTTTCTTGAGGAAGCTTTGGACAAAACAGATAATGGTTTGCCTCATTTAGAATTAAGATCAAAGTTGGTTGTGTCAGTTGAAAATATGTTATCAGCTCAACCTTCATCAAAGGAACCGGCTAGATGTCAGAATAAGTCAGATGGAATTCTTGGACCACACCCTCCTTGTTTTTTAGAAATTGGGAAAGTCAAATATTGAATGTGTAACGAAAGTTTGATGGAAAGTAGCAAGGGTGGTAAGGTTAGTATTGGCCAGGTAAAGTATACCATCCCTATGAAAAGGTATGCCAAGCCTTTTAAGAAAAAAGTAAGTTCACAAATTTTGCACTTGGCACCTATGGGGAACCATCAGAAAAATTTTAAGGAGGATTGTCCCAAGTGGCCTAAGGTTAGAAACTGGGATTCACATGAGAAAATCAGAAGTCAGCATAAAGTGTATCAGTCTTCTAGCAACTCCTCTCAACCAGTGGGATGACATAAAGTCAGACATGCTAGTGAGAGGACCCCTCCTTGAAGTGTTTCTTCAGGTGGAAACTTGGTGTCCAAAGGAACACCCTTTGTAACGTATCTCTAACCCTTCTCCTTGTATTTCAATTTTGTATTATTTCATTCATTATGTTATTATGTACTTAGATATGTTTTTGTATCATAATTTCATTGTGTAGTTAGAAATGTTGTACAATGGTTATTTATTTATGTAATTGTTGTTTATAACATTTTATTTGTCATATATGTATGTTTATGTTCGGTATTGGTGAGCACTCTGTTTTGTGGATGTTGGATTCTCGTATGCTCTCCTTCCCAAGTGTGAAGATCAAACACACGTCCCCATGTGGAGCCAATTGTTGACCGGCTATTCAACTAGGGGGTCAACTCCATGTACCATGAAGATATGCATCAACAAATGCAAATATGTCGAAGATTATTTGGTTCTACTGAGCAATTTTTGCCTCCAGCACATATTTTTGTAATCGGAATTTCCACACCCCTGCATGGGTTAATAATGTAATAGGTCTGCATGGATCATAGTTAGGTCAGTTGCTTTGGGATTTCTTCATTAGGGGAGTTCCTTTCACTGAGTGTTTTTTATCCTCAGGTTATTAATTTGGCTTTTCAACCTTATTAATTTCCCTTGAGTTCTTCACTCCCACCAACAATAATTTCTCCAAAGTGGTGAAAGGCGTTCTAATGGAGTTATCCTCTGGTAGCTAGTGTTTAGGAATGATGTAAATGACCATGTATGACATCTCAGAAAGTTTCGCGGAATTTCGTCGAGTCTAGATAGATTTTTTTTAATTAATTAAAATTGCCTAAGGTTAGGTAATTTAATTAATTAATTTTACTTATTTTTTAGCAAATATTGTAAAAACTAGGTCCTTGGGCTTTTGCTAGGGGTATTTGTGCTCAAAAGAAATGGAATGAGACCCACTACACCCTTGGACCAAGTTTCAGCTCAATCGAACAACTTTTGCTAGGTGTTTGTCCACTAGGAGTCTCAGTCAGTCAAAACAGCGATTTTAATTGCTAAGTCATGACATAGGAAACATGTCATTTTTGTAATTTTTGAGCAAATGGATGAAAGTAAAAGTGGAAAATGATGAAAAAGATTTTTCCTAACCTTTCCTAACCTTTTCCGACCCTCACATTACCCCCTCACCTAGTCATTAAGCAAAAACGTCACTTTCCCTAGAGAGGTGTGCCCCCCTCCTAGAAAGTCTCCAAAAAGTAAAAAATTAATAAAAAAAATTGATGGGAGACTTATTCTATCCCTTGGTGTGCCTCCCTAGACCCTACAACTCATCATTTGACTTGTCAGAGCCTTGCCAACTCACTCCAACTCATTGCCAATTCATCCATCCATGCCAAAACCCTAACTTACCAAAACCCTAAAAGTGACTTTTCTTTGATGTGTGACACTTGTAACTCATCCAAGAGGGATAGCTTTGTCTTCCCAAGTATAAATAGAACCTCTCCCTCACTCATTTCTCACCATCTCTTGAGTTATTGTTATGCTACCCAATTCTTGCCCCATCTCTCTCTCTCATTTGTCCATCTTGCTCTCACTCCATTTTGTTCTTGAGAGGTTTGGAGCAATTAGTTGTTGCAATCTCTCCCTTGGATTAATAAAAAGGCTTTGGAGGATTTTGAAGTAACAAAGATTAGTCTTGCTACTTTCCATGCACATGAAGTGATCTTATTCTTTGTATTTTCTTGTTTGAGATCTAGGGTAAATATCTAAAGCAAATAAGTTTGTTTGGATGGACAATGCAATAGTGTAGTTGTAGATCTACTTGAGTAGGATAGTAAGTAGTGCAAATTAGTTTGTATTACTCGTTTATCTTGCCTTCTATTTGCTCTCATCTCACATTGGTTCACAAGTTCCAGGTTTGCTTCAAGGGTTTTGTTGGGATAGCCTCGAGCAAGAGTCTACCCTCATAGCTCACCTAAACTTCATAGTCTTTCCTATCTTATTTTCTGTTCATTTCATATCAGATTTGGTTGGCTAACACTCCTAGATAGGTCAATAAATTCAATATTATTTTCAGAAATTTATATGTAAAAAAATTCTGTTTAAAAACAGAAATTTTTTTGACCCTTTTGTGTGTTTTGCAGCATTTCCAACAAGCAATAGCTTGTTGGTTTTTGCAGGTTCTTACCAGGTCAAGGGGTTATGCTGCCCATTTTCGATCACAAAACACACCAAAGACTTCTCCTTTGATTGAGTAACGATTCCCAACCATTCCTCTTTCATTCTACCATTGTAGCAAGCCCCCGGGAGTCCCTTGAGGCTTGTATTCTTGTAATCAATTTTCTGTTCTTGTAAAGTTTGTTAGTGCCTACACCTTGGGTGAGAGTTTGGCAAAGCCACCCCCCAAAATCGCAAGGCTAGGGTGTAATTTTAAATTTCTGCATTTTTTCATTCTTTTGCCCCACTTATCATTAGGGCAAGGTTGTGTGGCTAGGATTGTTTTAGTGTTAGTTTAACTATTTCATTTTCCAACCCCCTTTGGCACAAAATAGGAAGGTTTGCCTCCACCTTGCACCATTGTGAATGGTTTGTAGCTCTTGTGTTTTATTTCAAGTTTTGTTTTCCTTGTTGCCTACACTTGGATGAAAAGTTGGCAAAGCCAACCCCCAATATAGTATGGCTAGTTTAGTTGTTTAGTTTTTATGTTGTGCTTAATGGATTAAAATCATCTAGAAGTAGATCTCACACAACTAAACACTAGCTTAAGCCCATGGAGGAATAGATTTAGATCTTATGCTTTAAAATCTCTTTTATTTGCAAGTTTTACTTTCCAAGCATTTATCTTATTGCAAATGTTCATGGAAAAATGGTGATGGTTGAAGGCAACTAAATCTTTTTCATTGGAAGCTCTTTTTCCTTTAAGCATTTATCTTTCATTTTGCAAACACACATGGGCATGTTAATGGTGTAAAAAACAATCTTTATTTTCAGCTTTTATTTCAAGTTCTATATGTGGCTTACATGCAATAATCTAATGATCTAGAACACATTTTTATGTTGTTTTGAAGTTTCGGTTTTGGCCTTTTTGGCTCTTTTTAGGCAAGTAAAAGTCACTTAAACACACCCAAACACCTAAAAACACCTAGTCCATAGGCCTAATAACTTACTAGACTAAATAGGACACCATAATTCACCATCTTCGCCATTTAAAACAAGGTTTGAGGAAGGCAACGAAAGGTGCTAAGCTGGGGAAAGTCTCACGACGCGCAACGTCATTTCCGGGAGTACTCGGATCTTAGGGTTGACCTGTGAAGCTAGGGTAGGCCTCGTTGCCTCACTTCTTGAGCAACCAGCAACCACTTGGTAATTGGGGGAGGAGAATTTTGGGTTGACACTTAGCTAGGAGTCACTCAACAATTAAAAATCTTTAATCAACTCCTTAATCCACTACAACATTGGGTATCTTCATTATTGGTATGTCTTTGATGGTTGGCATTTAAATTAACACTTGCAAGCACTCTTTCACATTCACATTTACACGCAAGTTTAACTTATGCTTTGTGGATTAATCATCTAAGTGGTCATAGTTGTGTTTTGGAACGCTTTTTCTTTAAAAGCATCTTTCATTTAATTGGTGTTCACTTTATGGTGTGATCCCTCAAGAAGTTGCGCATCCACTTGGAGGCACTCTCTTGATTGGGTCTTGAGTGAATTGTATCTTTAATGCCATTGATAAGCAGTCCAATAGAGTAAGTGTTATTCTGAGCAGGTTTGGCTTGATGTGTTGATGGTCATCTTGTTTTGAATCTCTTTAATTCCTGCACATACAAGCACATGGTTAGTTAATCTCTTGTATCCATTGTATCTTTGTTTATTATAACTTTGTTGTAATCTTTAGACATTCTTTATTGTAATCTTGTGTCTAGTTTGTATCTAATTGTAATCTTTGTAATCATTGTTAATCTTGTGTAATCAACCTCCTTTGAATCTAGTTGACCCCTTTGCTCAATCTTAGGCACTAGTCCTAGTTGTCCTAGGAAAAGGCTTTGCTTGTCATAATTGAATTGTTGCACATTGCATTGTTGCCTTTGCATCATAGGCTAGATTTTCCCCAAACCTTCTAACTAATTAAAACCAACTCCTAGAACTTAACATTAACCTCATCTAGAAACTAGGGTCTACCCCCCTTGGCTTCCCTAGGTGTAAACCTAGACGAAAGAGGTTCAAATCAAAGTGACAGTGTGGGCTTTGAACCTAGGCATTGTGCCTCCAAGGACACACTAAGTGAGCAGGACTTAGCTCACATTTTCAAGTGTGTATAAGGACGGCAACAAGCCATATATAATAAAAGAACCACCTGAACATGTGCATCAAATCCCCCCTCTAAAAATAAACAAATGCTCAAAGACCTTATGCAACTTGCCAAATTTAGGTATGGGAGGGTTGTCATGGTGACCTATTGGGTGAATCATTCCTCAAGTCAAGGAGTGTTTCCCGAGTCGACCCTCTCTAAGTCATGTGAAGAGTATGAGGTGGATAGAGGTAATACTTTTGAGCATGGGGTTTCTTGACATACAAGGGCTCATATTGTCTTATTTATGGGTGCCCTTTGTAGAGAGTGTGTTGCCCTTCGCCCGCGATGCATGATTTTTCCAAGCCCTTTGGCCATTTAATTTATTAGAGTGTTCCCAAGTTGAAGCTAAAGTGGAACTTCTACCTAAGCATGAAAAACATTGCCCACCTTAACTCTACCTTGGTCACACTGTGCTTCACCAAGTTGAAGACAATGTGTGGGACTTCTACCTAAGCATGAAAAACATTGCCCACACACGCTCTACCTTGGTTGGCATGTTCAATTAGTTATTATTTCATGTGTCCCTTGGTTTTTTGCGAGAAACATTTCATTGTTCTCAAGTTATGTAGAATCCCCACACATGCTTCCCCAAGTTGAAGACAATGTGTGGACTTCTACCTAAGCATGAAAAACATTGCCCACACACACACTCTACCTTGGTTGACATGTTCAATTAGTTATTATTTCATGTGTCCCTTGGTTTTTTGCGAGAAACATTTCATTGTTTCAAGATCCCCGATGAAGTATCCGAAGGTTTATGATGGACTTTTATCTTTTACAAGCTACAAACCTTTGGGCTTTCAACCCATTCTTCCCATGAAACGAGGTATAAGCCCTTCTTAGGTCAATGTGACCCGAAAACCCAAAAAAATATGAGGAAACAAAGGGAAAGAATCATGGAAAGTGGCAAGTATAAAGGGGATAAATACACCATCAGGCCCCGTGAGTAACCCTTCCTGAGTAATCAAACTTCACACCAACCACCAAGGTGAAACAAGCAAAGAGCATAATTTCCAAGCAAACGCCAAAACTACAAGAAATTTTGCAACATATTCAAATGCTTCATTTATTAAAATGCCACTTACCACAACACTGACCTCATAATTTCATGGAGCAAGACCTATTGTCCTTTATGAGCTGAGCTGGTGTGGTGAATGGTGCATCCATCGATCACAAGGTGATGAGTGGTATGATGTGGGGCTCTTCCTGCTGATATATTCTTGGTGCCTGTGTCCGCAGAACCCTGTACCATTATCATCTCCTTAGTTACCCCTCTTAGAAATGGGGGAGCAATTAGCAGTAACTTAAATGTTACCTCCTCCTTGTGGAGGGCCCCTAATAGTACAACTTCTCCCAAAGTGCATAAATACCTGAACTAGAGCATAGAAGCTAACCAATTAAGGTGTCAAGGCAACCCACAATTTCCAAATCAAATGATTCATTATCCAACTGTTAGATCCTATCCACATGCCCGATAAATTAGGTACAACACTTTGTATGAAAGAAGCACTAACATACCTCATGGTGACGCAGGCTTACCATCTCCCATACTCCGAAAGTTGCTTGGATGTGATGAGCCTTGGTTGACCCCAGAGCTTGTAAATGTGAATTTATAGCCACCGGGTTACATCTATGACATGCCCACTACCTACCTACTGAGATCATCAGAAGCTCTCCATTGCGAGCCACAAGATATGATCTCCTCTAGTTACCCCCTCAAAATGGGGGGTAACAAAACACACCACCATTAGCCCCGACACCAAGACTTCCATCTAGCATTAACCCATCTTAAAGATGGAATCAATAAAGCATTGAGACGAATCATATTCTTTGAGGTGTAAATCCCAATGCTTTGGCATCTCAATTCTTGGTTTGAATTGGTTCCTCAAGATCTGCAACATTGGGATTGGCACCTCAAGGGGTATGACTCCTCTCAACACTTTCCTCTTAGTAAATTATTAATTCCATCTTGACAATGGGTCGATGCTAGTAAAATTATAGTCAACCTATATCATAAGATTAATCCCACCACTTATTTTACAGGTACCAACACTGAAACCCAAACCACTGCTAAAAAATCAACATCGGTTTATGTCTTTGGACACAGTGAACCCACTTGGCTCCCCTCTTTCCAACCCATAATTTGCCCAGGGTCATATCAAAGTCCCCCATTAGTCTTGCAATGGAATAACTTATCTTTAATGAGTGGACTTCTAAGTATTACATCAAACAAACATTAGCTTCACATATGTTTTCAAACACTAAACATGCAAAGCAACATTTATACATCAGAACTAGGCTCATCTCACTCATAATGTACTTTGCTATATACATGTTTACAAACAATGTGTATGTCCAAAATTGGGATCTTACAAAATATGAGATCAATGTTAAAAATCTTAAATGATGGCTTTGTAACATATTGCAAAATCACAACATACATTTATAATTGAATTTCTAATTTTCTCCAACCACCTCTATGATTTCCCTAGAAGAGATGTTCCTAATGTCCCCCATATGATGCCCATATCAAGAATAGAATCCCACCATTTTTAAAAGATATGTGACAAATGTTAACATTTGAATTTAGATTCACTTTAATAAGAACTATTAGTTTGTGCCTCTCGACGCAATGAACCCACTTGGCTCTGCTCTTTCCAACTCATGATTTGCCCAAGGTCATATCAAAGTCCCCCATTACTCTTGCAATGGAATCACTTATCTTTAATGAGTGGACTTCTAAGTATTACATCAAACAATCATGGGCTTCACATATGTTTTCAAAAGCTAAACATGCAAAGCAACAATTTTACATCAAAACTAGCCTCATCTCACTCATTATGTACTTTACTACATACATGTTTACAAACAATGTGTGCCAAAAATTGGGATCTTCCAAAACATGAGATCAATGTTAAAAATCTTAAATGATGGCTTTGTAACATATTGCAAAATCACAACATACATTTATAATTGAATTTATAATTTTCTCCAACCACCTCTAAGATTTCCCTAATAAAAGAGATGTTCCTAATGTCCCTCATATGATGAGGGCGCCTTAGTTTAAGGGATAATTAAGACTTGGTTAAGGACTAGTTTTTTTGCCAAAGAAGAAATAAACATTTCAAGGAACAAGACATTGTATGGGTAAATATCAAATTTAACTTGAAATTTCGGAGACAAAAAATGAAAGAGCTCACCCTTTCCCCTATGCAAATACAAAATACACATTTTATCAGATTATTTACTAACAATGTAATACATTAAACATTAAAAGGTATCACAGATTGTCCATTTGTAGGCAAAATAAAATTGAATTATTTCAACAAGATGGTAATGGAAACTTTCTGATAGCAGAAGTGGGATGAAATTACCTCTTTCAGGGCAAGAAGATGAACAGCCTCAGGCTTTAGGATTTCATCTATGGCCGTTGATGGTGTTAAAACATTAAATAATTCTCTATTAACCGTCTGCACAGCAAATAAACTGATTAGGCAATCACAAAAATACTTTCAATGTTTAAATGAATTTCAAAAACACCTGAAATGGCTTCCCTACAGTAAAATATTTACACTTCTCTCGTCTTTCAAGGTTTCTCAAAATAATATCCATTTTGTTTCATTATATTGTGGAAAAGCATCTTGCTATGCAGATTCAGTCACAACAAAGCTGTGCTTAACATGTCACTAGTGTAAAGTATGGTTATGTTTGCTCCATGGTAAGCTGGTTATAGTCATCATGTCACTTTCATTAAAAACTCTTTATAAACTATATTGCATAGCTTCTGGCATCTTAAAAAGTAATGAACAATATTAATTTAGTTAAAAAATAAAAGTACGTCATTCCAATAATGAGCTTCTGATGCTACTTACAGCTGTTGAACCCCGCTTGGCCTTCGCCTCCTGTGCTGTTTCAATCTGTTCCATCCTCCCAACCTTGTAGCTATACCAGCACAAATAACATTTTCCATTATCTTCAAACGTTACAAGTAAAAATCACATTACAAACTTAAAGATTATACAAGCATCACACTATCTCACCCACGTGCTAGCAGCTTCTGAACAGCATCTTCTATCCCACTTTCAGAAACACCAACCTGATAGTTAAATTAATAAAATTTAATCAGATACATTACAGCAATGTTCATGTTGATACAAATAACTACAAAATTACCAGCAAAAAAATCACCTATCAAGGCACACCATCCCAAATTGTCTGAAGTCTAAGATATGCACAGAATTAATAGCAAAAAGAAAACTTTTATAATCATCAGTCCCAACAGAAAACAGTCTGAAAACTAGGGACCATTTAATTTTGGATGTATGATAGAAACCATTAAAAACAACCTTTTGACATTCTCCCAGGTGAAAGCATACAGCATATAAAACAACTTCTGAACTTAATCATTACTATACAATTATCCAAAACTTGTTAACATTTCCATGACACATGCCTCAAATAGGTGAAGCATCTCGCAATCTTGAGTTGGTTCATAGAAATAGCTGCGGACCTATCACCACTCCTCATGGAGGGGCTAAATATCTCTTCATCTTCATTGATGATTTATCTTGTTTTATATGGGTATATATTATTCAATTTAAGAATGAAGCCCTCGAGAAGTTCAAGGAATTTAAATCCCTGGTGAAAAATCACAACAATCACAGGATCAAATCTATCATGACTGATCATGGAGATAGACAATGATGGCTTTCAATCATTTATCATATCTCATGGCATTATTTAGCAAAGACAGCCCCTTGACAAGATGAAGTGGTGCATCAAAGATGTAGAACCATTGTGGAAATGGCTCGTTGTCTTTTGTGCAACTCACATTATCAATCAAACACCTACTTGAGATGTTTGACATATGACTCTTTTTGAGAAATGGTATGGTTACAAACCCTCTATTGCACATTTTAAAGTCTTTGGATCTCATGCATGGACCCATATTCCCAAAGAAAGTGCAACAAATTACAACCTACAAGCCAACACTGCATTCTTGTGGGCTAAAGTGGAATTTTCAAGGCATATCACTGGTATGATCCTTCCACCAATAAGATGATTCAAAGGAATGATGTTGTCTTTG
>SNQJ01S0223742.1:0-14840 GCA_010110895.2 Picea sitchensis
AAATCATGTACCAAAATGTGCCCTTTGGCTTGTGTAATTCCCCCTCCACCTTCCAAAGCCTCATGAATCATGTCCTCCGTCCTTTTCTCTTCCATTTTGTCTTAGTTTTCTTTGATGATATCCTCATCTATAGCAAAACCTAGACATACCATCTTTCTCATGTGGATCGAGTTCTCCATCTACTCTCTCAGCACCAAATTTTCCTGAAACAATCTAAATGTGCTTTTGTCGCCTCAGAAGTAGAATACTTGGGTCATTTGGTTGGAAAAGTTGGCGTCAGGGTGGATCCTAAAAAGATTGAAGCTATGCAAGACTGGCCTCACCCAAAGACCCTTAAGAGCTTGCACATATTTCTAGGCTTAACAGGGTATTATTGCAAGTTTGTTAAGAATTATGGGAAGATTGTAGCACCTCTCACTGCTCTCCTCAAAAAGAACTCTTTCACTTGGACTCCAGCCACTGCTCAAGATTTTCAAACCTTGAAGATGGCCATGTGCACCACTCCATTCCTCTCCCTTCCCGATTTCACAAAGACCTTTGTGTTGGAATGTGATGCCTCAGGGAAAGGAATTGGTGTTGTCCTTATGCAAGAGGGTCGACCTTTGGCCTTGACTAGAAAACAACTATCTGAAAGAAATCTGGGCAAATCCATCTATGAAAATGAAATGTTGGATATTCTGCATGCCGTGGATCTGTGGCGTCCTTATCTATTGGCGCAATGGTTCCAAATTAAGACAGACCATCAAAGCCTCAAGTATTTTCTGGAACAACGCATTTCCTCCCCAGAACAACAAAAATGGGTGACTAAACTCTTTGGATATGATTATGAGATCATTTATAAGAAAGGCAAAGACAATGTGGTTGCAGATGCTCTTTCCCAAAAATATAAAGATGAAGGATCCCCTTTTTCTCTTTCATTCATTGTACCAGATTGACTCCAAGCCATTCGCCAGGAATGGCTACAAGACCCCAAAAGTTCGCAGTTGATCCAGCAATTGCAGTCCAATGCTCCATCTTCCCTAGGGTATTCTTGACGCCATAAGGAACTTCGATACAAAGGCCATTTGTATTTAAGTAAACAGTCAAAGCTTAAATCCATGGTACTTTATGAGCTTCATGCTACACCCACAGTAGGGCACTCCGGGTTCACCAAAACCTATGACAGGGTCAAACGCTCCTTTTTCTAGGATGGTATGAAACAAGACATTCGTAATTTTGTAGCTGAATGTGACGTGTGTCAATGCAACAAGGGAGAAACGGTCAAATCCCTGGGCACACTACAACTGCTACTGATTCCACCTGCTATTTGGAAGGATATCTATGTGGATTTTATTACCGGCTTACCCAAATCGGGAAATAAATCCGTCATCATGGTGGTTATTGATCACCTTTCCAAGTACGCTCATTTATGCGCCCTTCAACACCCGTTTACAACATCCATGGTGGCTCAAATATTCATGGATCAGGTCTTCAAGCTTCATGGCATGCCGCACTCTATTGTTTCTGATCGGGACCCAACTTTCACAAGCAATTTTTGGCAAGAACTGTTCAAGATACAAGGCAAATAATTGCATCTCATCACAGCTTATCATCCCCAGACTGATGGCCAAACGGAAGTTGTCAACAAGTGTTTGGAAACATATTTGAGGTGTTTTTCCTCGGAAAATAAAAATCAATGGGCTCAATGGTTACCCCTAGCTGAATGGTGGTACAACACTTCATACCATACAACTACACACATGACTCCTTTTGAAGCGGTATATGGATAGAAGCCACCTTCAGTTCTCTCATACTTACCGGGTGCCTCGAAGGTCCAGGCGGTTGACCTAACACTTACAGCTTGAGAGGCCATTCTCCGTACCCTCAAAGAGAATTTGTTCATGGCACAGAATCACATGAAGCAACAAGCAGATCAAGGTCACTCTGAATGTCAATTTGCAGAAGGGGATCAGGTGTTTCTTCGACTACAACCTTACAAGAAAAATTCCCTCAATGCCGAGCATTGTCAAAAGCTAGCGCCCAAATTTTATGGCCCTTATACCATGCTCAAGCTTGTGGGACAAGTCGCCTATCAATTAGCTTTGCCCAACCATTCGAAGCTACATCCTGTTTTTCATGTTTCATACTTAAAGAAGGTGATTGGAGCCAAGTGCCAAATTCAAACCAACCTTCCAAAGTTAGCTGAAGAAGGATCCATTTGGCTACAAATGGAAGCAGTTTTGGACCAGCGTGAGCATTGCCTACGTCAAAGAACCATCAAGGAAGTGCTATTCTAGTGGAAAGATACAACTCCAACAGACGCCACTTGGGAACCAACTACCATTCTGCAACAATTTTCTCATCTCAAGCCTTGAGGACAAGGCTATTTTTAAGGGGGCAGACATGTTAGGGTCCTAGCCCGCACATAGGTAGAACAATATATTAAGATGTAATAAAGGTCAATATTAATAAGGCCTTTCAATAAAATAGAATAAGGCGGATGCAAGAAGACCTAATAGAAGCTTATGCTTCTAGAAGGATCTTCCTCTAGATGCTTCTTTTTAGTATAAATAGGAGTCGAGGGTATGAGAACCCTAGCTTGGATATTATTGTAATAGAGCTCTTCTCAACTGGAGGTTTCCCCCTCGAAGAGGTCCATGAACATTTCTTTCAGATTCAAAGTGTTATTTCTGTTGTTATTCTTATATCATTTCAGTGTTATTGTGGTGAATGTTCTGGTTATATTGCTGTTATTCTACCATTACTAGCATTTTATTTCTGTTCTGCATACATTTTATATCTGGTATATTACATCCTCTTACATTTATTATATCTAACTACCCATTTATTATATTTAACTACCATAGTGGGCCTTATTTAATAATATAGTGGACCTAGTCCACCTTACATTGGATGGCTTCCACTATTGTCACTTTGAGCCCTCCCACTACCTCTCTAGCTACCTAACATTCCATCCCCCTTATGAAAGCATTGTCCTCAACGCTTGATGTACAACCATATACCAGGGTCCCATGGATAAGTGTGGGCCATACTGTTGAAGTAGATTAGAGAACCAAGGTCCCATTGAGAAATGGAAGCCACCATGTTGAAGTAGTCCAATTGCTATTGTAAACCAGGGTCCCATGTCCAATTGGTCCTCCACATGGAAGATATTGACACCCAATAACCAACTGCAAATGATGCTCCCAATACTGACATCTATCATGTGGATCCAAATAAGAATATCGATCCACATAGTGGGAAAGGGTCAAAGCTAAATACGTAAGGAATAATATCGTTGTAGAATATGCAGGCTGGACACTGGTAATAATAACTAGCTCTTGATGTGCCACATTGATTTTCTCTACAGAAAGTGGAGTAGATTCATCAAATAAAATATGGAAGTGGTTATCATCCCATAAATGATAACTATCCATATACCAATCATCACAATCATCCTCCAAATCATACCAAGCATACACTTCTTGATGCTATTCATTCATGATGTATTCCATAAGATATCTCTCTTGAAGGAGAGCCAATGACCATTTACTATTGTGATAACTATATCTGATGCCTTGCAGGTGGTCATGCATATCGACTTTGACTGCTTCAATCATGTGTAGAATTTCCCTGAGTTGAGAGTGCATATCCATCGGAAACACCACATATAATATACCAAAATAAAATTATTAAAATGATTTATCCAATGGCACTGATTTGGTAGAAATATGAGTATCCTATGAAAATTTATGTTGCTGTCACGAAAAAACCCAAAAAATAGAACAAGGGTTTAAAAAAATTACTACAGAAAATCAAGGTTTTTTTCTGGAAAAAACCTTGAAAAAATGTTGAATTTAAAATGCTCATAACTTTACTTCCCGGAATTTGTTTTGACTTATTTTTTTTTTGAAATTGGGTGTTTTCCCGAGAGGAATTCAAATACCAATTGTTTTTTTTTTTTCCAAGTTCAGCTCATAAAGTTTCATATCTGAACCTGAAGTGCACCAACCTCTTTTTCTTCCCTAGAAAATTTTTGCAAAAAGAGCAAAAAATTCTTCCCTTCCTTGGCCAAGGAAAGTGCTCTGATACCACTTGCTAAGAACCCAATAATTGCATACAGAAAAACCACAAAGATTCAAATAAAAATATAGAAATCCATCACTTTATTATATCAAAACCCTTGTGGTAGGACAACACCGTACAATGGATTCTATTATGGAAGGGATCCTCTACTGTTCACTTGTCTCTTCGAGGGGGAAACCTCCTAATGAGATTTAACTCCAAACACAATACTTCTCTTCATGTCCCATTACATTGCTTGAACCCCTTTATATAGTTATACCACCACCTAAGAACATTCTAGAGGAGGAATCTTATAAAAGTAGAACCTTCTAAGAAGTCCTCTTACATTTATTATATCTAACTACCCATTTATTATATTTAGCTACCATAGTGGGCCTTATTTAATAATATAGTGGACCTAGTCCACATTACATTGGATGGCCTCCATTATTATAACTCTGGGCCCTCCCACTACCTCTCTAGCTACCTAACAACAACCAACCAGTCCATGCCAATCAATAAGTCATAATATCCTAAAGGGAGCATGTTTAAGGTGGCTTGGGTGGGAAATCCATTCACAATCAATTGACATTATCGTATGACCTCTGTTACCTTTCTTTTGGTTCCAGTGGCTAGTTGTACCAACCATGATTTAGTGTGTTTTACTTTATGCAATTTACATTTCTCAATAGTTTGAGGGGCACCATAACTCATATTAGAACCTGGGTCAATTAAAATGGAAAATAGTTGGTTGGCGATCATACCTTCCATCTCCACCATAGAATCTTGGTGGTCAACTTGTCTATTATCTAATGCTGTATAAATTTGTGGCATGCTCCTAGCCACATCATTGACTGTGGTTGCATCCTAGATGTTGTAGACCCTCCTATTGTTCTGTTGCCTATGTGGATAGTCCCTCAACATATGTTCTCCTCCAAAACCCCAACATTTCAAGGTTTTTATCTTTGTGTTATCCGTCTTACCTGGGGCTATTCCAAAGGGTTTATTACCAATTTGATATGGTAAATTTTGTTGATACACACTTTTAGTAGGAAGGCTTATCTTATAACTTTTCCCAGGTTTCTTAAATCTTGAGAATTTAAACCCCTTCTTCTTGAATCCTGAATTACTTTTCTTCTTCTAGTCCTCATGAGGTCCTGTCTTATTCTTGAATTGCTCATAGCAATACCTTGTCTTTCAGATAATATATTCTAAGGTCTTAGGTTCATCAAATTCAATTATGTCTCGGAAGGACCGAAGCAGTCCATTAATGAATCGTTGAAACTTTACCTTTTCGTCCTTTATGTAGGGCACATACCTCATCGACTCAAGAAATTTATTGATATATTCATCTATTGTGAGTTGTCCTAGCTTGAGTTCATAGAGATCCTTGTTATTCCCATCAAAGTATTTATTTGACAGATACTTCTTCTTGAAGTATTTCTCAAATTGTTTTGATGAAAAATCCTTCTCATGGATTCCTTTCACATTCCTAAGGTCATCCCACCAAATGGAGGCCTTTCCATTCAAGTTGAAAATGGCTATTAGTGCCTTTAAGTTTTCAGAGTAGTCATGGACTTTGAAGTACTTTTTCAAGCTAAGTAGAAAAATTTCTACTTCTTCCCCCTCAATGTATCCATCAAAAGTGGGTGGTTTGGCTTACTTAAACACTTTAGGGTCATGGATCTTGGAATGTTTCCTCTTCTTTCTTCTTCTTTGGGAATGTGAACTAGCATTGCTACTAGAATATTCCTTGGAGTTGTATGTTTCCTCACTAGAGGATTCTTCCATTGAGTGTCTCTTAGCTCCAGGTTGGGCCTTCTTTGAGGTGCTCCTCCTTGTGTGGCTACTTTCAGGACCACACTTTCATATCTCAGGTGCACTTTGAGTTTTCTTAGTATGATGTCTGTCCACATGATTGGCTGCTGGCCTGTGTTGTAACTACCTTTGTATATCTGATAGACTTTGTAGTAGGACTGCATTAATTCAGTTTGTTTTTCCTACTCTTTTATCAACCTTTCATTATCATCCTTACAACTCTCTAATTCCTCCATGAGTCTTCTCATGGTTTCATTCAAATCTATAGGAGTTTCCACCGTCCTCTTCTCATCAGATTCTTCCTCTCTATTGTGGGATATTTCCCCCAATTCATGGTGTGTCACCATCCTTCACGATGTATTTTTCCTGCTATCCACTGGCCGCTTGAATGCTTATAATTTTTTTTCTCTTATTTAATTATCTTACTAGTCTATGAAACATTAATCACAGTTCAAACTTTCCAAACATATAACAACATTAGAAATTCTCATTCCTCTCTTCAATAGTGGTTTAAATAGGTCTCTTATGAAAGGGGTAAGGTAGGGTGTTACCCTTAAAAGTTATCTAGCAAGATTTTTAAGCGACTCATTCATGAGCCCAAGCAGTCCAAGTGTTGTTGCTTGCTTTGATACCAATTTGTAACACGCCCAACCCCTAAGTATCATTTTTAGGGATGGGGTATCAATAATTCCTCTTTCTTTAATAATCTTTAATCCTTTTCCCGTGATCTCCATCCTCTTCTACTAATCAAGATCTATCTAACAACTGTTACCCTACTCAAATCTGAGATTTGAATTGGGAGATACGCCCTTCCAAATATCTTCAAGCATTATTAGTCAAGGGCCACATGGTGACCAAGTAGGTCCATCTCATTCGTACCATCCCAAGTTTCCTAAAGCTCTGAATATTCCCCAACGTTCCTACATCTATGGTGGAGGTTTATCCACCATCAAATCCAATGGTGGAACTTCATCCCCATTTAACACATAAGCTTAAGGGTAATTCAACGTTCGATGCTTCGGTGCGAAACACCCCTTTTTTCTTCCTACGTGCATATCCTCCATAGTACCAAAATCTTGAAGTCCCGAAGGACCCCAAAATCTTGCCACGTGGCTCTGGCCTTTGGCTTATCGAAGATACTACACTCCAAACCTCCGTAGTGTCCCAGACTCTTGAAGGGTCCACCCTTACACGTGATGGCGTATTAAATGAAAAGGTAAGGACATGTGGGTCCCTAGTACTTCACCCACTAATAGGCCAAGAGAATACATGCCAGGGGGTGACACACGAAAAGGTAGAGATGACACATGGCCCCATTGGTGGGTGACACATGTCACGTTATAAAGGGCACATAGGGTTTGGAAAAAACACAAATCAAGGTGGCACATGGCATGTCAAACGTGGGTCCACGTCACCCTAGGTGACGTCAGCATGCCACATCATTTCAGACTGACAACCTTCCAACCCTCCTTAGATCTCATGGTCGAGATGTGTCCATGTAGATCCATAGATATACGGCCTCCGTTACTTCATAACTTCGACGTTCGGGGGATCCTTATGTAACTTCTTCCTTGATCCCGGGGTGGTTAGTGCCGAGATGAACATGGTCTAGATCTAATGGCCAGAAGGGATCCCAAAGTACCCTCAGATCGATGGTTCGTATTACTTCCTAACTTCAACGTTTGAGGGTTTCACCCGCTTAACACTTCCTTTCTCTCGGAGTGGTAAATGCGGGACTGACCGTGACTTAGATCTAATGGTCATGGGAGATCTCGAAGCACCCTCAGACCTACGGTCTTCATCACTTCGTGAATTCAGTATTTGGGGTTTCTACCAATTCCACCCTCATGTTCTCCTGGAGTAGGACTTCGTCGAAGTACTATGCGCAGGTCCTCCCACTAGTTGATTAGATGGTTGGGAGTTCTCAATGGGTTCCCAAATCCACGACTCACATTAAATTTTCAACTCTGACATTCAGGGCTTTGGTACTATGACACCTCTATTAGTTCGAAGTGGTCAACGCCGGACTACCACGTCGTAGATCCAACAATCAAGGAAGCTCCCAAGTTTCCTCATATCTACGACTCGCGTTGCTTCATGACTAGTAAGCTGATCATGGTTTAGCAGTGGGACAGATCCCATGGTCACGATTAGGGAAACCTCCAGATGTTGGTCAACCTCTCTAGTAACCATACTAGTAGGTTACCTTCAGTTATTTTCGAGGGTTGTGAAGTCATACGTCTCGGAGCTCTGAACTCCCAAAGTTTTGAAGCCAGAATAGCTTCGCTCCTTTCATCCTAGCGAAGGGTTCTCATGTCTTTGTCATATGGGTTCTCTGATAGGTCTCGAGGCTGTACACTCTACTCTTAACCATTATTTGGTTAGGATCGTGGACATGAGCCCTCGGGTACACAGATGGATGGTTTAAAGGAGATGCCCTCCCTTCACTGATCTTGAATTTAGAATATCTACGAAGGTAAATCGAGAGGTCAATAGGACTGAAATATTTCAGCTAAACCCACCCTGACTCTTGCATTACATGGTCTATCCTTGGGAAAATTCCCTTAGGTATTTTCCAATCAATATAAAAGAAGAGAGCGATCTACAGGAGATACGATTGCTATCCCAGTGGCTATCTATGCAGAACTTTACTAATGTTTCGTCGTGTCAATCTTTCTATCATTTAAAGTATGGATAGATGAGCAAGGCTTTGTGCCTCACTATGGCTCTTGGCCCAAACAACATCTCCCCGTATAATTAAATGCGACAAGATGAGACAACGGGGTTGAGCACTGATCGAGAGGTCATTTCGTCCCTTGTCCCCAATAGTTTTTAGATGGGTAGCGACTTAATATTCATGCTAATCTGCTTCTCTTAAAGGTTAATTACTTTATATACTATACCGAAGAACCATTGGGGCTTGGACAATGGATCTTATTAGGTTACTTAACTGATGAATGAGGTTCGCCATCGAGGCCTTGACACTAGAGCCTTTTCTTTCCTTATTGTGGAGCTTACCAATATGAAATGACCGTACCCTGCTTTGATCTTTTCATTGTAGAGAGGCATAGGAGATCTTTTGTTTATTAGTATCTTATCTATTTAGTAGATTTATGTTATATTACTTTATAGCTAACATGATATCAATTAAGGTGCCAGTTGTTCAGGTTAATCTAGGGGAGATAAATGTAGTTTACTTTATTATCACACTCTTCACTTTTTTCTTTTCAAAATGAATGCTCTAATCTTAACACATTCCTTCTCAGTTTCATAGAAATAAATGAGAGTTGAACCGATGCAGGCGTAATGTATAGATTTTGTAGATTGATTATAGGAGTAGGAAGTATGATTTGGAATTATTAATAGGAAGTATTAGAAGTATATATTATATAGATTAATTGAAAGTATGCCTCACACACCGCGATAAAAAATACCATTTTAACACACCGCCTTCCGAGTGGGATGAAACTACCCAACTGGGAAACCCCCAGGGATGGGATGGTTAGAATGATAGATAGTGATAATGGCTGGTGATGAGGAATTCTTAATCTCTCCCGATGCATGGAGCTCAATCAGAACTGAATCTGTTCTCGCTAATGGAACTAATAAATTTGGTAATTCAAGTGTTATGCTTGCGATCGTGAGAGAAACTGGTTCTGAAACTCACTACAGCTTAAGACAATAACTTTGGGATTTCTTTCTCTTTTTAAAAGAATGGAGACTGAAAGAAAGGTATCTTTTTCTGGGTACAACCATTTCTATTTATTCTTTTGAAAATAAACGAACAAACAACGACAACTGGCTGGTGCTTGCCTTGGTTGCTTTTTTTTACTGCGCTGATCTTATGGCTGGTGGGGAGGAATGAGAATGGAGAAGACAAACACATTTATGCAATAAAACAATTCTTTTACTACATTAATAAGAGTTTAACTTAGGAATACTGCTTCTTTCAAAGGATACAACTT
This sequence comes from Picea sitchensis, assembly GCA_010110895.2. NCBI lineage: Eukaryota > Viridiplantae > Streptophyta > Pinopsida > Pinales > Pinaceae > Picea > Picea sitchensis. The sequence goes on from SNQJ01S0223742.1 coordinate 9,828, forward strand.
ATAAGTTTATTCGCTTCCACTCAAAAGTTACTCTCTCTTTCTTTCCAATAATGGTAGAATCTCATATATAATAGAGATCTATTATTGATAAGAAGGGAAAATATTACACTCTCTACAACTTCACTCTATGGCTTGTCTCTAGAGCTAGTACCGGGGACTGGATCTACTGATGGCTCTATTGCTGGTGTTGGATCGAAAGAAAGGGTGGGCTCTTGAGTCAGGGACTAAAACTACTGGTTATCTATCCTTGAACTAATAACCTAGATCAAAAGCATCTGAATCTTGATCACGATCACGCTCATCATAAATAACTGGATCAACTACTTAATCAATGGCTTAATCTGGGTATGGAAGTAGGATGAGTCAATATACCCGAGGAAACCAAGAGATAAGGAGTTGGAGCAGGATTAGTTTTCCCCCAGGAGCAGCTTAAGGAGAACCAATACACCATGTAGGTGTATCTTATGCACTCTCCTACTTACTCCTTCTTACTTAGCTAACTACAAACACTAAGGAATATACTATGTATCCTATTATAAGCTCACTCCTTACTTTATAATATAAAACTCTATTAGGAATCTAAAGATGATATTCTTCTATGGTATATAAATAAAATATAACTCTCTCAAGAAAGGATAAATAAGCTACTCATTACTCACTATTATCAACTAATAACATAAGGAATAAATATATAATAAACTATGGAACTAGAAGTGATGAATCATAAACTACCCCTAAAAAGAATAGGACTTCAACCATAGCTATGGTACAAAACCCTTGGAACCCACCTTAACGAAAACTTTCCTTAGTACTCGAACCAATAAACCTAGCCTTACTAATACATCGATTTATAAACAACACTTACCAGAAGCCAAAGACTAGGTTTTGTATCTTCTTAACTATACCATTCTTTTTCTTAGCCAATTCCTTGATATAACTTAGTATAGAAGGAAGATAGAACTGGAAGATACTGATTGTATCAATCCCAATGAACTTATTATACCATACTTATAATATCTTTAATAGACTATATTATGATGCATTATTATGTATATATTAACTAGATTATTATGTATTATCCTAGCTATTAGGAAAAATGACTAATACTTGTATTATAATGAACTTAGGATCTATTAAACTATATACTAAGCTGATACTGAACTATCACTCTCCTATACTATAGGAACAATAGATAGCAAGGGGTAAGGTATGAACCTCCCCAACTCAACAACTATACAAAGGAATGCTCAATCTTTCCTCATACAATTAAACAATCAACTCAGCTACCATACCTTAACCCAAAGCTACAAAAAGCCTTATCTTGGGGTTTACACGAACAAACTTACCCTTACTTCACTTTTACTTTCATTATACTATTCTCTCTTAGCCAACTTAGACTTCACTCATACTCTCTGAGACTAGCTAAGGAACAATAATATAGGAAGAGATAGGAAAGGCTGAACTAATATTGTAACTAACCTTAGCTCATACTCAACTTAGATAACTCTCACTCAACTCAACTCTTATCGCTACACTTAATAACTTATATTCGATTGCGTAATTACGTAGAATAAGAAATTTGACTAGTCGAAGAGCCACCCACTGACTAAAGCTTCTCTACCTATGCATTGTGCATTTGATTCAACGAACAAACCAGGTGGATCTTTCTTGGATTATCCATACCAACAACGAAAGTATACCTCTTCCTTTTATCTATCTAATGTGACTTCACACATATATCCATATATCTATCGAGGAGTCACACATCCATCCATATGGCGAGCCAGTGAATGAGGGATATCGACAAACACTTCTTCCCAAGTCTCAGTGTTCAGTTCGGGATTGATTCTGGGCTCGTACATCCCTATTCTATAGGAAGGATAGAAGGGTGCATTGATGAATGAATAAGGAGGGGTCTACTTGAATGAAGAATTCATGTGGGATGCTCAGAGAGGGATATCAGTTATTAACGTCATATTATGACGTCCAAGGCCCAAGAAAGAGAACTTGTTGGTTGCCCACCATTTGTTGACTCAATGATTGATTCCAACAGTCTAAGTTTCATGCATTTGGTTGGTTCCTGTCAGTAGTGTAGTTCCTCCGGCTTGATGGATGTATGTTGGGACTGACTACAACAACAAAGCTCAATCGACTCCTTGTGGCATGACAACTTCCAAGGTGGGGGACCAGTGGTGTGTTCACTGAAAGGTATTGGCCCAAGAGATGGGAAATGAAGTACTAAAAGGTGGCCTATCAGTTAGACATTCATAGCCCTGGTACCTGGTCAATTGGAAGTTCAAACGCTCGTCAAAGTGGGAAAATTCTCAGGTTGAACCTTGCCCGTTACAACAATAGCATAACATACAATATGACTTACTTACATACATATGGAAAAATTAGCTAGCACCTCATTCTCGATCTATCCAATGGTCACCCAGACACTATCCTAGGCTGACATACAATAGGACTTACTTATATAAGGGTGGGTGAATATAAATATATGGGAAGACCTTAGCTACGGGCATCCTTAGACTCTTGTAAGCCATTGATGTGGATCGGGAATAAGACCTAAGAAACAATTGATTAGCCACAACGGTTCAAACTTCCTAAATGCATTTCGTTGGCCCAACCCTCTAAAATAAGAATAATGCCCAACATTCATCACTCGCTATTCCATGTGGAGCCGGGGGCACCAACACATTCATCGAAACGGACGTAGTCCTATCATGAAAAGGCATCAACATTATTTAGCCTCACTTCTTCCTGATCAACATGAATTTCCCTATCAACAAGTCAAGGCCGCACTCCTTATTTATATAGAAAGTGGGTCAGAATTTGAGTAACATTTTCCCCATCTTCAGTAAATTGGGGAAAATTGACTCTCAACCGGGAGGAATTGATGAGACTTAGTCTAGTTAAAATGTATTCTAATTGTCTTTTTCTATTTTGTACTTTATTACACTTTGTACAAAATGGCTTCCACCTAGGCCAATTGATGGTAACGAACCCCCCTAAGGGAAACCCCGTGATCGACGTCACCCACCCAGTGTCGGTTACTAATATGAATCTCCAAATTAGGGGAATAACCCTTTCAAACAATCCTTCAGGGTGCTTTCTTGGACGGACATAGGACTTGGAGATTGGGTGACTGGCTATCCAAAGAAATATCGATTGTGTATCCTGATCGATTATGTATCCTTCCTGCTAGATTTCATATCCTTGCCACAACTATTAATGAGGCAGGTGATTCTCGGTGTAGGTTCGTCATTTCACCTTTTCATCATGAAGGAAATGAATACGCGGAAATTTCTCTCTAGTATATTGGAGTGACAACCGTCTCTTTGTAAAGTGATAAAGGTAAGAGCAGTAAATATATGTAAAGTAATAATGGTTAAGAGAAGTAAATATATAACTTTTATTTGGTGATTATATTATTTCTCTTCGCAGTAAATATATGTAAAGTAATAATGGGTAAGAGCAGTAAATATATAACTTGTATTTGGTGATTATATTATTTCTCTTCGCTGATGATTGCAAGCGCAAGGGCTATCAAACCAGTGATGGGTAGGGGTATAAAAGAGAAGTTCTTTCCTCCTTCTTTCTCGAGGAAGCGCTCTTGAACACATCTAGACCTGGGATGAAATCTTCACCGCATCTATACTGCTGTCGACAGGCTACATTGGTTGGTTAGAGGTCTCTGCATATGGGGGAGGAAACACATGTCCTATCATCTGTGTGGCTTTATGGACATGATCAGATGCAGTATTTCATACCTACTAATTAACTAACTGCATTATCACCATTGAGGGATCCTACCAACCAATTGAAGTGGACAGAACTCCAATGCTAACTTAGCCGTTTTACCTTCCTTAGGCAAGTAAGATCAATTATTCCTGGGCTTGTTATCTTCTCTACTGAGCTAGTTGGTTGTTGGGATGGTCATCCTCGCTAGCTGGTTCGTGGGATAGTCATCATCCAGACCTCGTGCTAGTTGGTGGGCTGGTTATCTTCCATACCTACAAGTCATAGTTGAGTGAGAATTTGTCCAAAAGCAATAGTTTAGTGAGAATCAATCCAAGCAGGCAGTCCAAGCAAGTAGTTCCAAGCAAACCATTACTCAACAATAAAAAAATATTGATTGAACATGTGGTAAAGGCATACCTCACATGGGAGAATAGAATAATCACCTGGGCATACATACAATGGAGAATAATCACCTTGGAATACATACTTCATGGGGGAGAATAATCACCTTGGCATACTGGTTTCTCCTGAAGGGAGGAGTTCACAGGATAAGTTCCACCTTGGCATATTGGGTGGGAACAAAGTCTGGTTCCATGACGAAAGGGTGGGAAGAAAGCAAGGGCAAGGGATATCATTGGGATGAAAAAATATCGATTGACCAAACCCGCTTATTCTAATATGTATTAGGAATATAACAAATCAGAATCAATATTAGATTAGAATAACCCTTACACTCAATCGGTAAGCTTGATTGGTTGGCTAAGGTTCAAGGCTCCCGTTGAGAGGCTCCAACAACGAATGAGGCAGTTTTCTGAATATGTTCCAACGATACTTTGTGCCTTCCCCCGACGTTGGTGCTTTTAAGATGGTATCCCCGATGAATCAACTAACTAATAAACTAGATCAAATTTAGGATATAGAAAGTACCAATAACTGCTGCTTAGTAGAGGCTTTCTTTTGGATTAAGGATTAGCTGGGGCGATGAGGTGGACCTGGGGTTCAAATTGTACTCTGTATATTTGAAGCTTGGCATCCTTTACCTTCTCATTACCTTCATAACTGCTAATGAGTTTGTCCCACATTTCTTTGGTAGTTCCTAGGTGCATAACTTTTATGAATTCTGCTTCTGCAAGCCCACTCAAGATAGCATTCATAGCCTTAGCGTTGAAGATAAATTCTATCTTGTCATCCTTATTATCTAGTACAATTGGATTTACATAACCAATATCTACCACATCCCAGACATCTGCACCTAAAGCCATTATGTAG
>SNQJ01S0223743.1:108-14840 GCA_010110895.2 Picea sitchensis
AAGTGATTGATAAGAGAAGGGCTGCAATAAAAGATCTTCACTCAAGAGTCAGGGTTGCCATCGAGGCAGTTGATTCAGTATCAAAGAAAACCCAAAGATTGAAGGATGAGGAACTGCAACCACAACTTATGGAGTTGATACAAAGGGTTGATGAAAATGTGGGATAAAATGTCGAATTGCCCTCAAATTCAGCATAAGATCGTAGAAAAAAATATTTCTAGCCGCCTTGCTGATAGTGTAATATTTAACGAGTCACATCGACAGGCAATTATTCATCTTGAAAAGGAGCTACAAAATTGGCAGTCACGTTTCATGGATTGGATGTAGGCTTATGTCCATGCACTTGACAGATGTCTTCTGAAGTGCATCAAGCTTCCTGAACCCTCCATAAGGGGGAGGCCAGTGCAATTCTCACCCCACAAGGCTGGTGCTCCACCTATAGTTATTATCTGTACTGATTGGAGACGAGCATTCACAAAGCTAAAGGAAGAAGTTGATGTGAAGTCGAAGTTGTTGAGGCCATTAAAACTTTACTTGGGACAGGAAAAGCCAATAGTGTTTTAAGGGCAGAAACATGGGTGATTTCAGAGATTTCTAACACAATAAATCTATAATGCCAAGCTTTTTGCCATGCACAAAAGTTCGCCGACAACAAAAGGGAGATTTACTTCGTGAGATATTGTAAGCAACATTCATACTCAATATGGGCTGCTGTTGGTGTCTCTCTGGACAGTTTATGAGGGAATTCTTCTTCAGTGATAAGATGTCGAAGGTGATCATCTGGTTGTCGCATTCAAAATATGCCCAATAGCTATTCGAAGGTGACTTGAGTGGAGCATGTTGAAGCCGATGACAGAGCAGTGCACCATATCTATCATCAGTTGATATGCACATGTGTGATCTAACAAAAACAGGAGGTAACTTTACTTTTCATGCTTATTTCTTTACGAATGGATTGATATTAATATCATGATTGAGTCAACTTAATACTTTGATTTTTCTTAACCTGTTTCATTTGGCATCTATTTTTGCATAAGAATCACTAAGAAATTGGCCATTTCTTCTTGAGCACATTTATGTTCTTTCTGCCAAGTTTTTTTCGCAGGTTATAGGTTAATCAAGTGATCAATAAGGAGATTACATTGTGTGCACAATTGGTCTTCCAAAGACAAATTTCATGAGAAACTCTAAAGAACCAATCCATGATCATAAACGCAATTTCCAGAAAATTATGAATTCTTGCAACTTCCTGTAATAGTTTAATCGTTTGACATGTTGCATGACAGATTAGTCATCTGGTTGTCGCATTCAAAAGATGCCCAATAGCTATTCAAAGGTGACTTGAGTGGAGCATGTTGAAGCCAATGACAGAGCAGTGCACCATATATATCCTCAACTGGTATGCACATGTGTTATCTGACAAAAACAAGAGGTAACTTTACTTTTCATGCTTATTTCTATGAATGGATTGATATTAATATCATGATTGAGTCAACTTAATACTTTGATTTTTCTTAATCTATTTCATTTGGCATCTATTTTTGCGGAAGAATCACTAAGAAATTGGCCATTTCTTCTTAAACACACTTATGTTTTCTTTCTACACAGTTTTTTTTCGCAGGTTATAGGTTAATCAACTGATCAATAAGGAGATTACATTGTGCTTAATAAATTGGTCTCTTCAGAGACAAATTTCATGAGAAAACTCTAAAGAACCAATCCATGATCATAAACACAATTTCCAGAAAATTACAAATTCTTCCAACTTCCGGCATTACGAATCGTTTGATATGTTGCATGACAGATTAGCAAGATTGGAAGAGCTGAGTTTGTTCTAAATGTTACGGTGAAAGACCATTCGACATCTCCAAGTGGTTGATCAAAGACTAGTCAAACTCAGCTATTTTTTAGCAGAATTCATGAGCAGATTTGCTATGTTTGAAGGTTTGCATTCCATTGAGAGTTTTCCATTCCATTGCTATATTTGAAAGATTGCACGCCATAATTCCAGCAAGAGTCATTATCCATTTCCCATTACACTGCATTCTCTTCAATCCTAACTCACCAATAAAACCAACAAGGCTCATCTACAAGCTTTTGGCCCACTTTACATATTCATTGTCAGTTTCATTTTTCTACACTTTCAAGTTTTTGGCCCTCCTTACATATTCAGCTTCCTTTTCCTACACTTGCCAATAAAAACTTGCTTCCATACACCATTGAGTCAAAGTCCTCGAGTCTAATTTATCTTTGTAAAACACCTAGAGGCTTGTACGTTTAATGGCAGTAATTTTGCCAATGAACAATGGGAGTACAATAATATCCCTTGTTCATTGGATATTGTAGGTGACTCAACCACAACAAAATTATTCATACCTACAAAGATGTGTTAGGCATCTTGACTCCCATTGAATCAATGGTGGGAGCTCGTGTTGGCTAGTTGCATTCATTAATGGCCACTAAGTCAACAACTTTTGCTATGTTCGACACCAACACATTTAATCAATATTAGTAAGATTTTGTTACTCCGAATCGCTGAAGACTCTGAAGACCCATATTTCAGAGTTTATGCAACAAAATTTTCCTTTCATCGCTTTTCAGATTGTCATGACTCTTGAGGACAAGTCAATACATAAGGTTGGGGGGGAATGTAACTTCTATATTTTTGTATACAAGAACCTTCCAAGCTCATACATTTCACATATTCAAGAGAAAAGATCCAGCCAGCCAGCTTTCCTAACATTCAAATAGGTGAGATCTTAAGCAAACAGATTCCCAACATTCAACAGAAGATCCAAGAAGGATGAAGCAAATAGAAGCACCAACAATAAAAGATTCACTTTTTTCAATCTCATCCACCATTTTCACAACCAAGTAAAGAAGATTATGAACAGAATTTTGCACATGTGGCTGCAAAATTCTCATCCATTTTTGAAAGGGTAAGTTTAGGTATGATATTTTCTAACTTTAACCATTTAATTCCTTGAAAAGTGGAATGATAATTTTGGAAAACTTCACTTCCTTTCCTCATCTTACAATAACTGACAAAACCATCACTTGGGGAGGGATACATTTTACACATACTTTGTCACTTTCTATATTTTTCCATATTCATATCACATTCTTAAAAACCTCACATACCAAGAAAATATAGGCTCCACTATTACATGAGCACATAAATGGCTTTGTCAAAAGTATTTAAAAGTTAATTGGATGTCAACACAATCATGGTTGTCACACAAGAACCAACCATGATGCATTCCAACAAAATACTCTGCAATAAAAATCACATTATCAATATGCAAAGATCATACATTAAAGTTGAATGCAACAAACAAAATATGGTTGAAACACAAGAACCAAACAAGTTGCAGATCATCAAAAACACTTTGCAAAAGTTAAGTAAATGATATCATGTAGAGTTTAAGCCAAAAGCTCGAGTATCAAATAGTAATAGATTGCATGAGGACATGCAATATCTTCTGTTTGGGGGTATGTTGAGTCTCAAAAATGGTCCTATTTTCACCCCAATTCACTCACAAAACCTTCACACATTTCCATTTCACCATACCTCCACATCATTACATTTGCATTCATTATTAGTTGTAACTATGCTTTTCCAAAGTTTATCAATTCTTAACATTTTTAAGTGAATTTGTAGTTAAACTTTAGAAAATAATATTTACTCTTATACCTAACCATTAGAATGAGTTTGTTGACATGTAGGTGATTTGGAAGCCTCCAAGACACTCTTATGTGGCCTACAATACTCAAATTCGAATTCCCTTCAAGATATGGAAGGAGATTTGGATAAAGGTCAAAGAGGATATGTGTCTCATCATTTGCCACTTGGTTGTAACTATATGAGATTTTATGGATCTAGGGAGAAAATAGCGGATCTCCATTAATGGGGTAGCATCTTATGTTCTTGTATAAATAGGAGAAGTCTCTCCTATTTATATTTTCAAATGGAGAGAGATGATATATGATAGAGATATGGAGATGGAGGAAAGATAGAGATAGATGGATATATAGGTGTGAAGTTCAGAAAATGCTCATGTTTTCAATTGATGTAATCATATTCTTTTGAATGCAAGACATGCTTCCATTTTGATCTCTATTTCATGTTAATATTATGGTACTTGTTTAAGGATGAAGGGCCCCCACATGCACCGACATGCCACATTACACCTATGTGTTGTATAGTAGGTAAAATTTGCATTTGTAATATCTATTATGTTATTTTTATAAGTTCCCTTGCTTTAGTAGTATTATCTAACTAAACTTCAATCCTTGCACATATTGTGTTTTGCCTCTAAGCTTACAAGCTCCTCGTTGACATTAATCGTTGAGAATTTATACACACATTTTTCACTCAACGTATATTATTATGAGATCTCATCACAACTTCTAATGGTAAAATGACGATCAAACAGAGACCTATGTAAAAGTTATGGGTAGTCAAAGTTTGGTCAAACTAAGAAATAGGTGCTACATGGCAGATCCACTCAGAGGGTGACATGTGGCACTAGTGATGCGACACAACTTCTTATAGTTGACTGGACAAATGAGTTGGCATTCGGTGGACAAGCCATAAGTTGACAAGTGGATGAGTTATATCATGACATTTGGCATTTGAACAACCAGTGAGAAGTTGCCACGTGGAAGATTCCCATTGGGGAATGTTGGTTTATGTTATATAAATTTTATGGAGTTTGGAGGAATCAACCCCATGACCTTCATAGTCTCCACGCCTTAACAAAACTCCCACAACCAACATATAGTTTTTAACTACTATATGGAAATTAAATTATTTGTATTAATTCAAAGTTTCGTCTAGGGGAAGAAAGGGGTCAATGGATAGCCCCCAACGCATGGTCATTGTGTTATACCATACAACCTCATTAATTCGAGATTAAATAATTTCATTGGCGCCAGTATATATATATATATATATATATATATATATATATATATATATATATATATATATATATATATATATTACTTACTACGTTAGCATTAAAAAACTAACCAACGAATTGTTAACCATATACTATATATAATATGGTTTTGTAACCATATTAAAAAATATACCACCAAATATGCCTTGGAACGAGAATAGAACCTTGAACCTCCGCTAAGTTAGGAGACAGTTTTAACCAATCCACCAAACCAACCACATATTATGGAATACCGCCAAATATAGTAATGAAGCTGCCAATACCCGTGTGCATGATCGAAAATCCCAAGCATATTTATTGGGAAGGTAATGAATATCAATGCAATGACACACATTCCAATATGGTAAAAAAATCCCAACACACACAATTTAATCCAGGTTTTTGCCTTGTAATGCGTGTCGAGGGTGCATGGCATATGAGTTTACACTGTAAAGCATGCCAAGGAGTACCTTGACGAATTTTGGAGTATTTATATCAATTTTGACCCATTTTTCTCACAGAACTGGGAAAAGTGCACATTGTTTTTTCCATTTGAGCGTGCATTTTTGGAGTGTCTTCAAAATTGTGTTTTGTAAACCTATATTGTAATGTAATTTGGTATTTGAGATGATGAAGAACAATCATGTTATTTAACGAGACTTGAAGATGTGGTGATGTATGTCAATTATATATCTATTTTGAGTTCTTTTATTTTACGTTGTATCATCTCGTTTACATTTCAAGTTATTCACTAGTATTAATGAAGTTTATAGACAAGTAAGACATTCACACAATATGTTGCAACAGTCACGATCTTCAATTTCTTGAATCTAGTCGAATGCGTATGTGTATATTTGAAATATAAGGATCAACGAGATGAATTAGTATCCAAGTTTTATTGATATTTCATATCGGGTTGGTTAAAAATCATGGTATTTTCAGTCAAGCCCCAACAAATCAGTAAATTGTGTGAATCCAACGAAAGTAATGACAATAGCCAAAGCAAGTAAGAAACAAAACACTAATCAAGGCCCCTTCTACCTTATTTTTTGGCACAATATAAAACAAGATCTGGTATGAATGGTTCAATGCATTAAAAAATCAGCAAGAATGGGAGGAAGCACAAATTCATCCTGTCTTTAGTCCCCAAAGAGTCAAACCTTTCCTCTTTTGCCCGTCTTTGCCCAATTTCCCTTTGTAATGTATCCTATAAGATCATCTCCAAAATCACCACCAAAAGAATTAAACCCTTTCAGCCTAAGCTTATGTCTCCAAATAAAGGGGGATTTGTGGAAAAAGGCAAAATCATGGACAAAATCTTGCTAGTTTAGGAAGCCATCCACTCTAGTAGGGACTATAGAGAAAAGGGATGGTTATAAAGTTTGGATTTGGGGTAGACTTTTTAGCATGGATCTCCTCATGTATTTGGGACCCTTGGATCTCCCCAATGATCAATTGAAGGCTTGCCGAGTTCTTTCGGCTTTCCAGAGGCCTTAGGAAAGGATGCCCTTTATCCTCCCTCCTTTACATCCTAATGGCAGAAGAATTAAGTAGAGAACTGGAAAAGGAAATATTAACAAAAAGGATTCATGGAATAAAAATCATTGAAGGGGAAATACGAGTTAACCATTCACAGTTTGCAGATGATACTCTAATGTTATGAGGGGAATCTACAATTATAGCTAGAAGATTTAAGGAGATTTCAGATGAATTTATGAAAGCTTCATGAGGAAAAACAAATAGACAGAAAAGACATATATATGTATGGAATACTAGCTCTAGAGTGGTTTCAAACATTTTTGGTATTCTACAATTCCATCTGTTGGAGAATTGGAGCACTTTCAAGTATTTGGGATCCACATTTGTCTCCAGTCCCTTCCCTGCTCGGTTGGAGCCCGTATAGTTGACAAAATAAAGTCTAAATTAATATAGTGGGTATCTCAATGGCTCAATCCGGCTAGATGAGTAGTTTTAATCAAATCAATCCTCCCATCCCTCCCTATTTTTAAATGTTCTTCCCTTCTTTCTCCAAACACTGTCAAATCCACTATCGCTCAAGAGCTAAGGAAATTCATGTGGATGGTGGGGGAGACTAACACTAAATTAATGCATCTTGTCAACTAACAGGTAGTAAGGGCACCAAATACCCATGGTGGTCTGGGAATTTTATATCCATCTCTCTCCAATCTGGTGCTTGGGGTGAAAATCATTTGGTGTCTAGTCACTAGGACACATGAATGTGGGAAGAAGGTTCTTCTTCATAAATACTTGACTGGATATAGGCTCATATGTCAGGATTCCCCTCCACCTCAGTAGCCTGGTTCTTCAATATGGAAACACTTGAAGGCCTCACTCCCATTGTTCCAAATAAAATCTACCTAGATCCCAGGAAATAGGTGTTAGATCTCCATCTAGAAGGACAACATAATGGGAAATCCTCCCCTCAAACAATATCACTCCTTGTTTCATTTGACTTCCCGGTGTACTGAATATGGAATCATCACTATATTTTATATCTCAAAATGGCATTCTTCTGGCTCTTGGGAAAGCTGGAAACTAATTGATCCACCCTCCTCTCTTCAAGGTCATTTTCAGGATCTTCGCCTTCGTCTAAAAGGATGTGCTCCCCCTCACCTTTCGATTAAGGATTCTTGAGGTTGGTGGAATGGTCATCATTCGGTTAGATCTGGATATGCTACACTCCTAGAACAATCTTCCCTCCCCAAAAAATTGAATATGTGGAAAAGGGTTTGGGATACAGACGAACTCCCTAAGATTAACATGTTTTGTTGGATTCTAGCACATGGGAAGATACTAACATGGGAAAATTTGAAGAAAATGGGATTCATAGGTCCTTATATATGTGCTCTATGATGCAAAGATGAAAACACTTGTTCATCTATTCCTGGAATGTCCTTTTGCTAAATCAGTGTGTGCATTGGTTCTACAAAATTTAAATCGACTTATCAGATGGCCAAATTCCCCCACTTAGATTTTCAACTACTGGCAAGCATCTTACCAATGATCGTTAGCCAATAAGAAGGATTTAAAATCCATTCTCATGGCTCGCGCTAAAGTTCACCACTTGAAAAAATTTGGCTTGCTAGAAACCAAGCCTTATTTTTAGAAGTCTTAACATCCCCGGAGAAGGTGGCCAATAAATGTTTGGGATTAATGATGGAGCACTTCAATCGGAGAAGGAATAAAACAATTGTTCAACAACAATTAACTCAGGAGGAAGAAAAATGGTTCCAAAATTTTCTTTAAACACAATCAGGATTAAGTACTAATATTCATCATATTAGTCTTCGCAACACCTCCAAATCTTAATGGAAACTTCATATTGCATCACAAGAGTTTGAAGATTGGAATAAGACTCATAACATCTATATTTTGAGTTTTGATGGTGCCTCAAAAGGTAATCCAGGTATGCATGTACATTTTCTCCCCAAGAGGAACTATTAGACTTACATTTTCATGGAGTTTGGGCACAACAACCAATAATCAAGCTGAAGCATATGAACTTCTCCAAGGTCTTCTCTTGGATCAACAACAAGGCCCAAGCAGACTATATCAATCTTGGGTGACTTGAAAGTGGTCATAAACCATATCAGAAAGAAAACTTTGCTACAAGACATCAAATTCATAACCGTATTCACAAGAATCCATAAAGAGTTAGAATTTTTCACACTTTCGTCCCTTTCAATGTTCTTCGTCAAAACAATGTCAATGAGGAATTTCAAAACAATCAGGCTATCCGCGATGAAATGGTCACTCTCTGGGTAAATGGGCAGGATTGTCTTCAACCCATTCCTTGTTTTTGTGTATGGTTCTTCTCTCCATTCAGTCTTTTGGTTCCATATAGGATCCTTTCATAAGCCCCTTCCCCATGGATTTTATTTACCTCATCATTCTTCCTTCAAGTCATCCCTATTCCTAGATCTAATACCGCAGTCATCCGTTTTTATTAACATTGAGCTCCTAAATGTACACACGTGGGTTTCCCTCCGCATTCTCTCTTTTTTTTCGTTCCCACCTCCTTGCATTGTTATTTCTCTGTCCTTTATTCTTATCCCTCATCCTTCCTCTCGGTCTGGCTTTCTTCTGGCAGCATGGATCCTATACTTCTTCATGATCTCATTGCATCACTCCAGTCCCAGGCCGCATCACCCACTCTCTATAATTATGGTACTTGTGTCTTGAGTCGGACGATAAAAATGTTCGGGAGATTTTCTCACCCATTGGATTTGAATTCTAATATGTTCCATGAATCGTGGTGGTGGTTATTCACATGCATGCATGACAAATTAAAGGGAGCTTGGAATCGAAATGAACAAATCATGATGGTTTTCACCCAACAAGAAGCATGGCTCCAAAATTGGAAATTGGGAGCACCAGGGAACCCAGCTTCATCTCAGCCTGAGCTTGTGGACACAGGTGCAGTCATGGGCATGGGTTTTAGGGCCATGTCCAACATAAGAACTAGAATTGCACATTGGCACCGAGAGCTATAGGAGGAAGATTAGGAAACATTGTAAAATTCGGTTCAGGCTCTCCACATTAGGATGAGTAGTATGTATGCTTAGATGCTCACTACAATGGAATTGATGGTAGAATAGAGGCAAGGACAACAACAACTACAAGACAAGGTCACGATCATTAGGTGTGAGGTAGAAGAGTTGTGATCCCAACCATCTTCCTCATCACCACACAACACCACCTTAGAGATTTCAAATGCAACTTCCTCCCCCAGTCCTCAAAGAACTGTTACAGATTTGAATTCGCCCCATAGGCCAACTGAAGTTGAACTTGACATGAAAGACCCACCAAACATGTAATTCCTAGATGTTGCTTTCTTTGTATTTGTTCTAAGTGTTTTTTATAGGTTGTATAGCAAGAGCTAATTTAAATCTCATTTTGGTCTAAAGAAAATAGTTGATTTGCTTGCTAACTTAGCTAATACACAATCTGGTTTTGATACTATAGTACAAGCTGGTTTTTACCTCTATAATCATTTCCTCTGTGAAATTTCTTGCATAAATTTTGAATAAATATATTTCCTAACACTTTATTTAAAAAAATGATAACCAAATTTAAAATTAATTAACAAAATAAAAACATTATTGGTTTTCCTTTTCAATTGGTTTTTCCTTCAATCGTAACTACTTATAACTTTATGTGAAACAATTCATCAATAAATTTTCTTAACTATATTGAAAGATTTTATTAGTGTATTAAAAGATTTTTAAAGAATTAAATTCAATGGATGAAGTATAACACATATTTATTAATCACTTCAATACTTATAAAAATGTAATAGAGATTTAAACATATTTTAATATTTAACAAATTTTGTTATAATTTCATATTCTTTTTTTTTCATTAATGTTGATATTAAAATGATTTTCTACCATCAATTTTGATATTGTAATATATTTTTATTTTATATAATTAATAATTATCCATTAAAATTTTTTCTAGAATCAAGATAAACATTAAAGTGTTTGATATGATTTTATAAGGTGAATAATTATTAATCATCATAAAAATAATATAAATAAAAGGCAATAATTGTAAAGTACCTAGTCTTTGCATTAGGATTAGGATTGTGTTTATATTTTTTCTAACCAATTTATAAACAAAACCAAAACTATAAATTGTTTTTCAATTTAATTTAATATAAATCTACAATAAACTAAGTGAACCAACTAGTTATAACAAGCATATAAGATTCAAGTTACAAACAATCTAGACATGGTTGTATCAAACACATAAGATTCAAGTTATAAACAATCTAGACATAGTTGTATCAAGCACATAAGATTCAAGTTACAAACAATTTAGACATAGTTGTATCAAGACCAAATTGCAAACAATGTATACATAACTTTAATTTTTTTTAAAGAATCATTTTAATTAAATAAATTAACAATATTAAAAAAGATATTTAGGAATATTTTGTTTAAATAATATTTGGATTAATGAATCTCTTTAAATAGAAGAATACACCATATTTTATCTTAAATTCAACAATTATTAATATTACAATACAAACCTGTAGGTCTAAAAAATAATAACCATTATATTCTATTTTACAATCTTAAATCGTACATGATCTAAGAACAATAGCCTTGTTGTTGTTATTAGAATATTCAAGAATATTGAAAGGTGGGGGTGAATCAATGTAGGTTATTTCAACAATTTTAACCTTCAAGCATTACATAAACATTAACCATTAATCATGTCATTCATCACCAAATAAACTCATAAAATATTGCGCCATTACATTTTTACGCGGAAACCAACCGGGAGAAATCCACAAAAACTTATCTTTTATAAATGTTTGTAGGCACCAACCCATCAAGTTACAAAGATTGTAGGCACCAACCTTATTGTTACAAAGATTGTAGGCAATCTTTTCAACCTACCGGAGACACCAGACGCCCTCTCAACTGACCATACACCAACTAATATCTTCATATACACATAATGCTTATGACTTCACTCCCAAGATGCTTCTTCATCTCCACATATAATCCTTCAAACTCCTAGCAAGCCTCATGGCATCATTCCCAAAATGTAATCATCGACGATAAGATCCACTGACGACAACATCAACTAATGAAAACATCCACTGATTGAAAAATCCACTGAAGACAACATCACAACCTCAAAACAACATCACAACCTCATAGCAATGCATACGAAAACATCACAACCTCACATCATCAATGCATATGACAAATATCACAAACCTTTATGACAATATCACAACTTTATAACATGCCTTGAGAATAAGAAAGACCCAAAAAAAGTCCCTTATACTTCTCTTGCACAACTTTAGATCCCAAAAAGACACCCCAACACCTTGAGAACACCTCAAACTTGATCTCTCATTGGTTTCACTAAAAATGCTAAATTCTATCATGTATTTATAGTAATTTTGTCCCCACTCCAACCTATAAATATTGGTTGAGTTGACCTCAATTTTTGGTTGGGTTGTCGTATTGAAAACTCATATCTCCTTATTTCTAAGGAGTTATAAGGACTTCTATAAACTGTTGGAGCGTCTCGTATCAATTCTTTCCAACCATGTAACTTTGTGTTACCATGTGAGTTAGGTATATATGGTAAAAATTCCTTCAAAGATAAGGCATCCAAATTGACCAAAATAATACTTTCTCAACAATCTCCAACTTGCAATCTTTATCTTGGACATATGTAGGCTTGGAATATTTATCTTGGAAATCTTTTGGGATTCTTCTGCCTCTTCAAGGCTCCATTTGTGTACAACTCAACATGGGACATGTGGAACCAACCACATGTTATAGCATCATGTGAGGCCATGCTTAAAGATATGCCATAAGGGGACCACTTTGGAGTTATATACAGTTATGTCAAGACTCATTCAAGGCTCTTTGTCACATACCCAAAAACAACAAGCACTTTTTTTCTTATATATATATAGGAACATTATTTTACTATGTGAATCTTATTATCACAACCACTTTTGTCCTTGAATTTTTTTACCTTAAACATACCAAGGGCTACTTGTCCTATGTCATAGTCTTAGTGTCATAAGTTAAAAACTATGTTATACTTCTTGATGGTGGTTTAAAACTTTGGTTGAAACTCTTATATGTGTTAAGGACCATCGTGGGTCAACCTAGGGAATACCCTCATCGTGACTCTTGTAAAAGAACATAAGATGGTGGAAAATGATATTTCTTACAAGCACTTGAAGCTTTAACCCAACCCTTCAGTCGTGGGAAAATCATAAATGAAAACTATTAATCATACCTATTATTATTACGCTTGTTTGGTCAACACTAATCATGCTTGGGGAGCATTAAGTAGGGGTGGTTAATAGTTAATTAAATTTGGTCGAGCGTACCTTGTGCTCATAAATAGCATTTGTCCTTATGATTCTCGTAGAAAACTCTCTGTGTGCCAAGTATGGTTTTTCTTGGAATGTGATTCGGAAGGGTAAGTCTCGACCCTTCTACGTAGCTTTCGTATTATTCCAATTCATGGTTAGTAAACTTCCAAAGGAAGGCGAGGTTACCTACTAGTTCACTATGGTTTTGTTCTCTCTGTTTATTGTGTATGTTGTCTATGTTACCATTGTCATTCATTACTCCTTGTTCTAGCTTGCTTTATCGTTGGAAGCCTAGTTATATTAATGTTTGACGTTCTGGTCTTTACCTAGTTTAAAAGTCTTATCACGAACTTTGTCGAGGGTGGTGTCTTGCCGAAAAAATTTGTTGTCCTACACGTATTTTCCTTCTTCTAGATACCATTGTTGTTACTAAAGCCCTATTCTAAGTTTAGCTATGAAGAATGCCATAGGGTTTTCCAGTGTGTGACTTGGTATTAAATTGTTTATTGTTTCTAGTTTTCTATTATGGTAAATTTTGTTGGATGCTTGACTAATGATTGGCCCATTGTCCTTTTTGAGGGTACCCATTAGAGAAGAGAGAGATGTTGTGGGTCACTTGAGGCGTTCTACAGGATTCTGGTAAGAGATTCCTACCATGTTCCTTATCATTATCTAAGTAATTTAGAGTTTTCTTTGTAACTTATTTGTGGGTTACTACATGTATCGCTCTAATTACAAGTGGTGTGTTTTATCAATCTTATGTCAAATTATATGCTATTCCTTTGTTTCACACTTTTTTTTCTTTTAATGAGGATATTTTCCAGTGATATCTATAATCTGAATATTACACCTTTTCTCTGTAGGTATCGGGTTCGCCTCTATCAGTAATTCCATATTTTAAAAAGGTACTTTGGTTTCTCTCATAGACTCTTATCGTGAATGAAGATTGATACTATGTTCGGCTTTGACGTTAGTTAGCTAGTTAAATCTGATAAGCCCATTCCTAAAATGTAGTCATTGATGGTAAGATCCACTGAGGGATTCTGTAATTTTCATTGAGGTTTATAGTTAGAAAAAAATATATTGTATGTATTTTTTTAAAAAGAAGGTTTGTGTTTTTGTCTCTTATAGAGTTGGGTTACCCATTTTGTAACTATTGGTAACTTATTTTATAAATAATTTTCTAATCTTTGTCGAGCTAGTCAATTTACACTTGTCATTATCTTCATTTTTCTTTTTAGCAAACTACCTAACTATAGCATTGTGTTATTTAAGATCATAGAAACGACATTATCATTTGGTTTTAGTTCATGGGTTATATGAATGATTTCTTCTCTATAAAGGTTTATTCTAGATATTCCTTGTGTCCATGTATGTATATTTCATCTGCTTTTTTCATGTGCTTGATTCCCTTACTGTGTATATAATTCTAAGTTCTCTACAATACAAGTTTGTTGGTTGCATACAATAAAGTTTTCCTTTTTGCAAAAGAATTATTGGCTTGCATCTAGTCTATTTGTTGCATAATATAATTTATCGCAAAAGAACTATTAGTCTTGCATGTATCATATAATTACCTCTTGTTTCTTTTTTTTTATAAGAACTACCGGGTTCAGATCTAGACTGCTCGATGTATTAATTACCTAATTTCTCTTTTTATTTTTATAAAAACTATTGGTCTTGTATATAGACTGTTCGATGCATATCATATAATTTATTCTATGTTTCTTTATATGAACTATTGGTCTTGTATCTAGATTATTTGATGCATAACATACAATTTATTCTCCGTTTCTTAAAAATAACTTTGGGTCTTGTATCTAGATTGTTCATCACCTCACATTGAATATAGATAAAAATTCGATCTCTATGATATTCAACATGACAACTGTATAGAAAAATGATACATG
>SNQJ01S0223744.1:0-15013 GCA_010110895.2 Picea sitchensis
TTCATGGGTCACCTTTGCACATCAACAAGCATCATTTTGTACTTAGCCTTCTCAAAATACAGTTGTGGGAGATAAAAGAAAGTGATTATTTTTCTCTATTTAGTTTTTATGCCTTGGAGAGCACTCCTTAAATGTCTATGAGTTTTAACTTGTGATAAAATATAGAGTAGATGTTAGATTGAGGAGATATTGGTTGCATTGAAATTGTCATATAGATATAGGGTCCCCTTCCTATTCATGATTCGTTACCATCCAACTATTTTGTCTAATGATTTGTAAAACTAAGACCTTGAATAATGGGAGAAATTTGATAACTTTTAGTTAGGTGTCAACATTACACATCATAGCCCCAAAAGAATTCATAATTGATTTTCTTATGCTTAACTCAATCAACCAATATGGGATTTCTGTTAATTATTTAATTTTGATTTATTATACATTACACATCATAGCCCCAAAAGAATTCATAATTGATTTTCTTATGCGTAACTCAATCAACCAATATGGGATTTCTGTTAATTATTTAATTTTGATTTATTATTGATTGTACCAATGATAGTAATTGTGTGTTAAAATATAATGTGATGTAAAAAATATATCATCACACACATAATGAAACACACATTTATCTTTATATCATAGAGAAACTCGACCTAGGAAATATTCACCTTATTATTATTCATAACACTTTATTATCTTTTTGACATTATAAATTACAAATGGATGCTTCTACTCATATCTCAAGACTCAACAACTATAGAGATGAATACCTCATTTTCCCAATTCAACCTTAACCGTGACAAAATATGTATATTTTCCATGAAGGTTTTGCATAGCCTTTTATTGAGTTTGAAAAATCTATTTTTTCCCACATACATTATGTGCACTGAAATAGCTTATAAACTTCATAATAAAACTAATTATTCAAGTTATTGTATCTACCTTACTTGTGTATGGTTTGATATGGACCTTTTTTCTCCATTTTAAATAAGTGGTAATAATATTTCTTACTATAGTTACCTTTCTCGAACCTTAATGTCACATTCTCTTACCTCACGTTGTGATGCAATTCTAGTTTCTCATGAAAATTGCACCTCTTAGAAAAGGAGTCAATATTTTTTTAAGACCAACCATAAGCAAGGATATAATCTTGGATATATAATATACTTCATATTCCAACATTTCATATCTCAACTCTTTTACATCAATCATTCTTGGGTTTGCTCATGTACCATTTTTAAGGATTATGGTTATATACAATATAGATCACAATGCCGTCCCATATTATTTCAAATCAATGAGATAATATGGATTGATATAATCTTCTACGTGTTTCTGTTATCACTCTTTTACTAATATCTCCTCTCACCTCATAGCACAAACTATGGAACAACAAAAATAACCAAAATGAGTGAATGCTTTCTCTCTTTCTACTAGTTTTTTTTAATATTTTGAATTAGGTTTAATATTATGTTTTCATTATTCTTTTGGAATGTTCACGATGCTTATAAATAATTATAGTGGGTTACCATTATGATAATATTTTTAGAAAGTTTTATTATGGTGAGATAATGTGGTTTCACTTGTACTTGTAAGGGTTATTTGAATTATTACATTTCTTGGTCATATTTTTCTTATATAGACCCTTAAAAAAAAACATTATTATAAATTTATAAAGTTATATAATAAAAATTTATAGAAAAAACAATATTCCAAATTAAAAACTTCAAAATTCCATTTATTTTACCTAAAATTGAAGTGTTTAGAGTTTGGGTCTGTTACTGTAGTTTTTAAGATTCATAAACGGAAACCCTTAGTTCGATAACACTTCTTCTCTTCTCTAAAAACAAAAAAATGTTTCTTATTTTTGTCTTTCCTTCAATGCATCAAATTCTAGTTCTCCAGATGTGTTGACCTTTTATTCAAAATCTACTTATCATATCCATAACAATCAAGCCATTTTTGTTGCTATATATCTTTGTAAAACTGCATTTTTTTTTACTATTGATGATAGATCTCTTGTTCTTATACTACCATGAATTGTTCATCTAGTTGTTGGTCACTTAATAATGTAATTTATGGTCCTAAAATCCCATGCAACCTTCTTCTCTGTAATCACTTATTCTAGTGAAGAGAAAACCATAGAATTTTAACCTCACGAAGTCATAATAAAGAACGTAGGATACATAACATATAGTAGCATTAGAAATGGATGATGATATTACCAAGTTGTAGAAATTTGACAAGTTTCAATCATATTATTTTCCCTTAATTATTATTTCCCATAGTGATTAAATGCTAATAATTTAGCTTGAGTGATTTGGATATCTAAATTATTGTTGATTGCAAGAATTATGTAGCCATAACATGCTTACTAGACTTCCTTTATTTCTTTTAGGGAGTTATGTTCTAAAGAAGTACCATTCATATATTTTTGAAAAATGTTCCTTTTAACACACCATGTCTCCTTGACAACATGTGCATAATAATTTGTGTGGTCCACTTCCTCCAACTATCTTGAGTTGGATACCTAAATTATTGTTGATTCAAAGAACTATGGAGCCATAATATGCCCACTAGTCTTCCTTTCATTTCTTATAGGTATGTTTTCTTTAAATTTATGTTATATAGAAGGACCATACATATATTTTTGACAAATGTGCCTTTTATCACACCTAGTATCTCACTCTCTTTCTCATATATATATATATATAGACACACACACACATGAGAGAAAGTGAGAGATGTGAACTAAGATCAACCATTAATGCTTATACACCAAGTCAAGTAATAAAGAACGTAGGATACATAACATATAGTAGCATTAGAAATGGATGATTATATTACCAAGTTGTACAAATTAATAAGTTTCAATCATATTATTTTCCCTTAATTATTATTTCCCATAGTGATTAAATGCTAATAATTTAGCTTGAGTGATTTGGATATCTAAATTATTGTTGATTGCAAGAACTATGTAGCCATAACATGCTTACTAGACTTCCTTTATTTCTTTTAGGGAGTTATGTTCTAAAGAAGTACCATTCATATATTTTTGAAAAATGTTCCTTTTAACACACCATGTCTCCTTGACAACATGTGCATACACTTCCAGGTGGTCCACTTCCTCCAACTGTCTTGATTTGGATACCTAAATTATTGTTGATTCAAAGAACTACGGAGCCATAATATGCCCACTAGTCTTCCTTTCATTTCTTGTAGATATGGTGTTTGTGTCAGTTTTTTTTTTCTCGACAAACATCATCGGTATATTTTTGACAAATGTGCCTTTTATCACACCTAGTATCTTTCACTCTTCTCATATATATATATATATAGACACACACACACATGAGAGAAAGTGAGAGATGTGAACTAAGATCAACCATTAATGCTTTATATATATATATATATATATATATATATGATTGGATAAAGAGTGTGATATTAAATTAGGAGTTTGTCATGATATATATATATATATATATATATATATATATAAAGTAAGTAAGAGGGGATAGTTGTCTTTCACATAATCACATCATCATGGGGTAGTTAAAAGTGAGATCTGGTCAAAAGAGATTAAGTGCAATATCGAGTCAAACAAGGTTGTCCCTGTCCCCTACTCTTTTGGTATATACATTGAAAAGTTAGAAGAATGCTTGGGAAAATAAGGTTGTGTAGGCCCTACCTCATTGGTATAGTCATCAATATTCTACTTTATGTGCCAATGATCATTCTTGGTGGAAAGGAGTCCCCATGATCTTGAAACCACCTAAGAACTCAAGGATTTTTTTTCCAATATGGCTATGATTGTTAATACCGAGCAAGACTACAATAGTCATGATTATTAAATCCACTGTATCCTGCGATACCTTTGTATGACAATAACAACTTGAGGAAGTGACTTCATACAAATATCTTGGAATTGATATTCACCACAAGCTCAATTGGAATTCATAGCATTGAGAAAATAACATTGGGATGGAAAGGTTACATGGGCTTGAAAACAATTGTAAATAAACTCCATCTTTGAGTTGATAAGAAGAAACTCCTATTTGAAACTCTTGTTACACATGCTAATCTTTATGGATGTGAAGTTCCGGGCCAGTATCTCTCGTGAACACTGGAGAAAGATAGAGAAAATACAAAAGAATTTTATAACCCAGAATGTCAAAATTAAAGGAAATATCACCTATCCCATCCTCCTCTTAGAAACAAAAGTCTCCCCCATTGAGAGCATGGATATGACTCATATATACCTAATGTGTATAAGAACAAATTAAAACAACATGTAGACAAGAGTAACGGTAAATTTCTCTTCAATTCAAGTCATAACCAATTATCGACTCAAGCAGGGATGGTATAGCACCTCATCTTGATAAACTATTGGGGAATCATGGAAGAAACCATTTTGCAAAATAAAGATACTCTTAAAAAAAAAAACGCCGAATTAAAATTTAAGGAAAATGGTGTGATAAAGAGTTAGTGAAAAAGAAAATTAAGGTATTATAAAGATGTAATCAACCCAATCTAGAAGATCAAAACATCATATCTCGTTTTCCAAGTATAAAGAAAAAATAAGCATTGCTAAGATAGAACAAATTTCTACCGAGCCCCATAGTGAAACTTGGCATTGGTCAATTCTAAATGTCATGGGATGAAAGATGTATGATGTGACCCTCTCCCGTTGTCAGGGCTGCTGATCTCTTGGTCAAGGATCGATCAAGAAAATGAGTTGGATCGATTCTTTGGGTCTCTGTTAGACCCTAAAACCATTTACACATGCCCTTTCTCCATAGCGCAGGGTCAGATGATACCCTGGCCGGTCCCCTTACATTGTTCAAAACCCCACGCCAAAATGGCTGCCAGTAACTGATAATCCCCTTTCCTTTTACGTGGACCATGGTTGGGACCGCTTTCACCTAATTAAAAAGCTGATTGTGACCCCTCTACACAGGGTCTTCTACAGGTGATTCACCCTCACTCTCCCGACTTCTGAAATCCCAACATGAGCCTAACGCATGATGGCCCCTCTATTATCCTTCACTAATGTGACTTCCTCCTGCATGGACCTAGGGCCAACCCTTTAAAGCGCTTCGCATTCTCGTGATTTCGTGATCTCCGAAATATTGTTTGCCTGTCCTCTATACCAAGTTCTCGATTCGACTGGCTATGCCGCATCGGCGACAAGATCCCCTGGAGTCGATATTCTCCTCCTTCTTCCTCTTCGTGGTTTCGTGAAGTTGAGGGACCGCCACCTCTCTTTTTCCCACATCCGAACTCTCGACATTCCTTGACAATGAATGGTTTCACGCTCTCCTGCTAACTGGATACTTCTCGACTTACCGAAGTTCTCATAACTTCTACCTCTTGTTCCCTCTCGAGTTGTAAACTCCCGACAAGACCGAGCACGGTCCACAATTCCTTTGATCGGCGATCTATCAAATTGTGTTTTCTCGACTCCAAAATGTCGCATACATTTCAAGCTTTAAATCAACGACACGCACTCATCCCCAGATTCAACAACCACTCATCAAATTTAACTCGACCTTTGTGAGTTCTCACGGTTCTCCCCTTTGACCTTTCCCTTCCGCGAGTCGTAAAATAAATGTTGATTCCGAGCCGCCACGGTTCCTTCCGGCCGGACGGTCCCAATGATTTCGTAACTTGTGTCACAAAGTCCGTCTCTCTGCACCTTCGAAGGGTGTAAACCTTGTGCCCGTTCCTCTAGATCGAATGGTTGTTGGTCCACGTGCTCACATCTAACGACTGATATTTGTTTCCTCCTACAAACTCTTCTAGGTGTCTGGACGTGAGATTCATGGTCGAGATATTTTCCTACCGATCTAATGGTTGTTGATGCTCCTCCTCACGAGCTTTCTATTTCTCCACGACTTGGAAGATTTCCAACATTCAAAGGCCTCAACCTTTGGTTCCTCTCAGGAGTCTCGCATCATTTGGGTATGGTCTGTGGTTTTGAAGACGATGTCTCTCCGAAGCCCTAGTCAAGTTCTGCCACCCACACATCTCCTTGCTTTCTTCCTTCTAGCTGACTCTTCGAAGGTTTCGATCTCCCATGGACTCCTTGCGTTCCTGGGATTTTTTTAACTCAGTTCGAAGGATTTCTTTGAAAAGAAATTCTCCTCGCCCGGTGTTTCCTCCTTTCTCAATGCAATTTTGCAGCTCTTCCCACAAAGTGTTCGCACTTATCTCTTTGTGCCTCACACGCATTCCTCCCTAAGGCATGCAACCTTGAGGTTCCCGCTGAGTTCTTATCACTGTACTTCCTCTTGGCACGCTTCTTCCATGACTCAGCAGAAGTTCAGATGTTCATTCCTTATACTGCTACAAAACTTCAAATGTTTTGTTTGTGCACTCCTTGCACAACACATAATGATACTTCAAACTCAAACAAAGATAAATATATTTATATTTCAATCGCAGATGAAGCTCTATATTAGACATATACAAATACATAACACACATATAAATATCTACGTAATACAAATAGTTCATAAATACGTCATGTGCAAGAAAAAATTATTTTCTTCTCAGACATTAAGATGAATGGCTGTTTACAAATATGTTATGGACCTGACTACTTATAGTCTCAAGTTCTCCTATCCTAACTCT
Source organism: Picea sitchensis (assembly GCA_010110895.2). NCBI lineage: Eukaryota > Viridiplantae > Streptophyta > Pinopsida > Pinales > Pinaceae > Picea > Picea sitchensis. The sequence continues at coordinate 6,637 of SNQJ01S0223744.1, forward strand.
ATATTGAGTTCTCCTTCCTCTAAGAACTCTCTACCCTGAGATCTCTGTCTCTCAAGTCCCCTTAATTACAAAGCAAGGGCTCCACAAGCTTATCCTCACCACCGCCTTAGTTCTATTTGGAAAGCATCTCAAGCATGGCACCATAATACTTCAACGCATTTTCATATTCCATACCATCCGCATCCACTACGACATCCGACTCAAGCACAGTAACCATTTAAGGAAACCTCATCCACTCAATTGCATAAAGGCGTTGGTCTGGCATTTATCACCTTTTGATGAACATGTAAGGTTTGCTCTCCTTTCTCCATTGCATGTTTCAGCAGATTATATTGGTGCATTTGCTGAGGTGGAGCGATTCTCTTCCATGAGTGTGTCACCTTAGATACCTAAGAAAGTTGAAGACATGAAAAACACTTTCTCCTTAGATTGTCCAACTTATACCTGGTATATTAGATCTCATTTTCAAAATATTTATCACACTACCAACCTTCCCAACCTCTTAACTCAACAAAGTATGGTGATCTTGAAATCTTCTAATGTTTTTCTAGCACAAAAACAATATTCTAAAGAATCATAAGTAATAACATACCCTCTTAAGGTCCTGGGATAGGACCAATTCGGTCTTAGTAGATCGCTAATCATCATCATCATCATCAATTTAATATCACTCCTTAATAAAAACATTAATGATTGATCACTTATCTTCTTAAAGTCTCATAAACGAATTTAGTTTTAATGAACATTAACCATCAATAAATAAAAGCATTAATGATTGATATTAGTTCACATCTTTCACTCTCTCGTTATATATATATATATATATATATTTCACATCATCGCATGCATATTTGTTGGTGGTCCATATTTCAATAAGTAGTGAATAAAAATGTTTAAAATAATTCATTCATTGCGATGCCCCGCCTCCTCACCCGCTGATGTGTTATTACTATTATTTCGCTGTCTGAGTTGCTGCTGATGTGTTATTACTATTATTTTCGCTGTCCGAGTTGCTGCTGATGTGTTATTACTATTATTTTCGCTGTCCGACTTGCTAACATGAAAAGCTCCTTTTGTGGCGAGGTCGTTGTCAAGCTGTTATCATGAAATTAAACTGTCTCTTAAGCTGTGTTACACGATAAATGCCAAAGGAAATATTCTGGATGGGCTACTGGTGTACTGTGGTTGTTGATATTTCGTTTCATTGAAATCACATTTAGCCAACTGAAAGACAAAGAAGACTGGATGGTCCAGGTTATATGAATGAACTAACAAACAAACACGACGAAGATGTGGTATCTACGTCAATGTTTGCGGCTCCTATCGTCCGGACTACAGAGAAGAGAAAGGTCGTCAGTTTGTCACCAGGGAGACCACAAAAGTTTACAGGAAAACAGAACAAACAGATGGACTACATAGAAGATAAATATCGTGATTTTTTCACCAGGCAGATCACAAAAAAAATGAGTAAACAGAACAAATAGATGAAAAGAATGCTGAAAAGAATGCAGAACGTGTCCGTTGGAATCATCGAAGAGGAAGAATGATGAAAAAAATGCTGCTACTGTCATGTTTGTATCTAAATACTGCCGCTGCTTATGGTCACGATCAAATCTATTTTAGGTGGGTAATGGGTAATGTATCCGAATACATACGCCATGAAGTAATGTTAGTTGATCTGTAAACGTTTTTAATTGCAGAGAGGCGCATTTTAGTTTACTAAAATTCAACATGCACTGACACGTATAATTTTAAATAATAATAATAAATTATATGTATTTGTTCTGATATTTTGCACCTCAAATTGATTGATTTGCATCTTAAAAAGATTTGATCTTCTAGAAACGTCAAAAATAAATCTTAATCTAATAATAATACTAAATCTTAAAATAAATCTATGCTAAACTTAAGATTATTCAGTTTTCTATTCAGTTAAACTTAAAATAAATCTATGCAAATTTAATCTATGCTAGATTTGATCTTTCTAGAAACGTCATAAAATAAATCTATACTAATCTAATAATAATACTAAATCTTAAAATAAATCTATGCTAAACTTAAAATTATTCAGTTTTCTATTCAGTTAAACTTAAAATAAATCTATATAATTTAATCTATACAACTTAAGATTATCTAGCTTTGTTCAGTTAAACTTAAAATATAAATCTATGTTAATTTAATAATAATACTAGTTTTATATTCAGTTTTTTAATATAAAATATCCATTTACAGAGAAGTTATAACTGTGCAACTTGGTTCATCTCCATTAAACTCTTCACATATGTGTAAACTCTTCACATATGTGTGTATTCTAGATCCTCCACATTTTTGGTTGAGTGTATATTAGCTTCAATCATCATTCCTCCATGATAAGTTAATAAACCTTCATGATACATACTCTTATCCCTGATAATACTGATAATATGAATAATGATTTGAGCTTCGACGATTTTTAGATTTATAAACTAATAGGGCCTCTACCAAACATCCTTGAAGTAATTTCAACGTCAGATCTAACCACGCTGATCGCTCCTTGTGAATTGAAATTTGCCAAATATTTCATAATTTATATCTGAACCTCTTACAAGAAAAACTCGGGAAAAGGTGGTTTGTGTTTGTACATTTTAAAATTCGAGTAAAATAATTAATTTTTTCTGTTGTTGTGCTTCTTAATCTTTGCTACTTACGCGTTTCTATATATTCCATTGTAAAAATATCTATAATAAAAAATTATCAAAATAGTCATGGTTGATTCCGGATAAAATAATTAGAGGCTACTACAAATGACCATAGTAATGGCTTACTATTATTATTGTGGTTTCCATACTTATAATAATGGTTTACTATTAATTCTCGATAAAAATAATTAGAGGCTACTACAAATGACCATAGTAATGGCTTACTATTATTATTGTGGTTTCCATACTTATAAGTAAAAGTTAGGATTCATTATATTTAAGATTAGTTTAATAAAATTATACCTTGTTTATATTAAATATAATTTATTATAATTGATCATAGTTTATAATGATTTAATGATTTACTATGTCTCACCAATAATATATATAGTTGATGATGTCTGCCCAGTATTTGATTTGATATAGATTGATGAGAATTTAAAATTTTGATATAGATTGATGAAATTCTAAAAAACTCATAAATAAATGCAAAACTAAAAAGAATGGAGAAAATAAATGTCAAAACCAAAGGAAGGGAGAAAGCAAAGCATGAGTGAAACTCCAAATCAAAATTGTTAATTCATATGGACTTTTTATAATTTACAAACTATTATGCCAAAAAAAAAATCAAAGAAATGGAAAAGTAAAGCATGACCGAAACTCCAAATCAAAATTGTTCATCCGTCAAAAAAATATTACCCAACTAAGAAAAGTGCCTTTAAGGTCTAAAAAGGGTGATCCTATGGGAGGTGGAATGTTGGTGATGTGTGCTTCTCGGTAAGCATTCTCTCATATGTCACATTAGTGACTCCTAATTTATATCGAAAGTATTCTCACTTTCCTCTTTATATAGAAAGTACTTTCCTCTTGATTTAGGATTCATAGGCTTTTGCACGTAGCAAGTAGTAACGTGCAAAATTCTACGAATTTAGAAATGTTGAGTGTGGAGCTACAAGAACAGGTCAGAAACAATACACTGGCGCTGTGTTGTTATGTAACCTAGGTGTTATATTTTTTTGTAAGATGATGAGATAAGGGTTTGAGCATTGTGGTCTTATGTTGTTCATAGTGAGAAATGGTGATAGTATCAAGGGTGAATGTCTCCTCTCTGACATGGAACGAAATCAGGGAAGACTCCCAAGGATAAATGAGGCTATACTATAGCTTTGTATCTTGGTGTGCAGGCTAGATGAGGTCCGTGCGGGAGATTCATAATGTACCAAGGAGTTAGATTGCTAAAAGGAATTGTAGTGGATTAAGTTGAGGAATTGCTAAGATGTCAAGATATGTGGCGATGTTCTATCTATGAGAGTCTAGTCATGGAGTAGCTACATGAAATGTTGTGATGTCTACTATAAGAGATATTGTGCAAGCATGGGTATGTAAGATGGATTTCGTGAATGGATAGTGGGACTAAGAAAATGTTTTTAATTTTTAATGGGAGGATAATTGTGGGTGGTCTCCAGCACATGTCCTGTCAGCCCAAAAGGTATGCATGAAATATCAAGTAGCACTTTTGTAGTGCTTAAGTGTGTGTTATAATGTATGGATGGCATGAATGGATCTAAGCCTTCATGGCTAAGGGTGCGTTGGAGAAATATGGTTGTGTGAGAGATGGGCATGAAATGTGTTGAAGTGACACAATGTGGTGTTTTCTCCTCCGATGTGAGAGTCTAATTATGCACTACTATAGTGGTTAATTATTTTGGTTGCTCATAAAATGTCAGGTAGTGTATCTGCAACCTATTGGATAACATGTCTTCATTGAGGAAGTTCTGGTTGACATATTTCATGTATTGGAACTACTGCACTGTTTCCAATTTACATAACGAGAGGTAAAAAGAATTGGTATAGGTTGCTCCATATCAAGGCATTTTTAGGGGTAAATGTTTTCTAATTGAATATTTTGCTTTCCATTTTAAAAATATATTCATAATTAACCATTTTCCCTGAAAAACACATTACTTATTTTTTGTTTAATTGGCATGAAAATTGGTATAATGCTCATCATATTTCATAAGTTTTAATAATACATTATATTTTTTATTGAATACCTCACCTACATATCTATAATATGTGTGTTTTTTTCAACAGAAATGATGACATAGAATAATGCTATATAGGTGCTAATATTTGAATCCCAACAAAATACCATCCTCTTTATAGCCTTACAAAAGGTGTGTCATTCCAATGATATGGTCAAGAAAAGAATATGAATGTTGTAAGATGACATCTTGGGTCTAATCCACTACTATAAAGTAGATTGAATTGCTTGTAGAGGTAGTTCATTGTAACTAGAATTATCTAGCGTCGTTTTATCTCTAAATGATATATGTGTTTGAAAATATGTTACCTATACATTACAATGGACCTAATCATGTTTGAACATTAAAAATCCAATTCCAATTTGTTCTTCAATTTTTTTTGTTCTCTATTGTCACCCTTAGGTAGTAATGATTTCTAAAATATGTCATTATGCTCATAATGTTTTTGTAGTGTGGCAATATAAATTTCTATATTTCTCATATTTGTTGGGAAGAGAAATGGAGGTATGTTCAACATGTGTGCAGGGTGAGCATTAGACTACCCAATATCATTAGAGCCTTGTTGGGCTCAACAATAATGGGAGAATATAGATTGATTTGACAATAAAGGGAAGTGGCAGAGAGGAGAAATGAGACAATCATACTTTGGCATCAGGTAAGGTTTGTGGTGTGGAGTTATGTTAATGGATTGGAGGTTGATATTAGGGCCAAGAGGAAGATCTATGTTCCAAGATTCAGTGGTGGTGAGTTTTTTCAAGACTCAACAATATATAATAGAATGCAATTTCATTTTATGGAAATTGAACTAATGATTAGGGTGAGATGAGAATAGACCTATGGATGTAGATTTGGGAAGGACAATTTGGTGAGGTGGTAGGTTAGGCTTAGGGTTAGTTTTATCGTTATGAATGAAAGTTTAAATGTAATGTTTATCAAGCCTACATATCATCATAGAGCATGGATAAAATTATAGTTGAGGGTGCTACTCTCAAACAAGGCCACTTCATAGTCAAACATAACTAATAAATTGGAATTAAACTTAAGAATAAGTACCTCTTTAGAATATTTGATCTATAGTTTTGTGAAGACTTTAATATACTAATATACACTTTGGAGTAGATACTAGAAATGTTGTAACCATTGCTAGATCAAATCCTATAAGTATCGAGGAGGATGTAAATTCCTTCAAAACATTTGGTAAAAGGTAACCAAAGTGTTAATGCACGAAAAAATTGAATTGGTTGTGTTTTTTTAATTACCTTTAAAATGAGACTACCAACATGATAAGGCCACACCATTTAACTAGAATTCGACAAGTCGAAGACCCTAATGTTTAGTAATTTCCAATAAAATTTTAAGATATGCATTAATTCTAGATATCTGTGAATCCAAAAGGTATCCCTACATTTGGTTGTCATATTTGGATAAGGAAATACACAAGTCTAGCTGAAATACATGATGGGAAGCCCATATTTGTTGGTTCACTTTATTTGTGAGGATGATAGAAACATCCTACACTACATAGCAATATAACGATGCAACCCTAGTTGATAAAGAATTGTTACCATTAGACATTGTTTAGGCGAAATATTCCCAATATTTTAACATGGGGAACTTGACTTACAACCAGGTAAGGGGTAGTAATACCCATTTGTAAAATAATATGAATATGTCTAGAAAAATGAGGACGATGATGATATTTTCATTTCATAAGAAAGATACATGCATAAGTAATCTTCTAACTAGGGTTTTGATACCTCTAAAAAATTGTTTGAAGAAGGATAAATATTAGTGTTAGATTATGGCTAGTGTAGAATTCATGAGATCATGTAAAACACTATGGAACTAAACCATTAGTCAAAAAAATGCAAGTGATTCCTTGTAGTTCATGTTATCGCACAAACTATCACTTGGAAAAATCCAACCACAAGTGTCACTAGTGCGACACAACTAAGACTATCTATCTATTGTCACCTTAGATAAACACTCCCCTCTCTTTAGTGATGATATGAATCATCAAAAGGGGGGATTCCTGAATTACCTTAAGGGAAMCAATGGACAAAGGATAAGGGTTTGCATGGATTCCTATGCTCATCACAAAATGAGGAGTTCTAGGAGCTTTAGAAATAGTCTTTGATCTTGAAAGAAAGTTGCAAATTCAAGTGTACCTGCAAAACAATGTTGATACCAAAATATCCAATACATATTATCATGAAATATCCCTAAGAACACTAGAGACAATAGTCATAATCCTTTCTATCCCAAAAATATGCATACCATAAATGTCAAACCAACAATGAAATAGTAATAACATCTGCAAAATTAACAGTTAGAAATCAACAATATGATCACCAATTAATTTCTCTAAACTAGTGAATGATTTAGCAATACTTTAGGACTAGTTCTAGTGGTTAGATAGGAAGTTAAAGATAAGTTTTCAAAAATTTATATTCATCCTTATATGGTTGTAGAAAATGTTTCCCATAGTGGCAAGAATCCACCATCAAAATCAACAAATAATAATGTCAAAATATTTCCCTCAACAAGTAGATTAAATTGCACTATTAGATCATTAAATTCCATGGCGAATTAGTTAATATCAGAGAGTGTAAAGAGGACTTTATTGCAACCCTAATGGTTGTAACTATAAATTTATTATAACACTAAGAATCACTTTGGAAAAAAAATGCCCTTAGCCAAGAGAATATCTAGGAACATGTAGAATCCAATCCAAACTTTATCAATTTCAATCCCTTAATTTTCACGTTTATCAATGCAATGATTTACATTCTCCAATGTCATTAGTGCCTTGTTATTGGGTGAATGAAGTCTCTTTATTGAAGAATAGGTTAATAAACGAAGAATAGAGGATAATTCTTGAGATTTAAACTGATGCAAACCCACCACCCTCACTTGGGGCCCGTACAACCTCCCGATCTAGGATCGTCCAAATTTTGGAGATGGATCATCTCTTGAGCTCCTGTTGAGCTGCCAAAGTCAAACATAGGGCATTTGTCTTCCACGTGCAGGTCCAAATATAAAACTTGATTTTTCTTTTCTTGAGTCCCTTCACCTTTAAAACTCAAGTTTGAACTCTAGCCCCTTTCGCTTCCGACAGAGCCGACATGTGAACATGGTTCAAAACTAGGCACCAAACACAATGTGTTATTTTGGAACCCTAATTCATGAGAGAAGTCCCACAAGGGACCATAGGCCAAAATTGTGGGATAATTTTCTTATTCCCAAAAAATTAAGGACATAGAAGCTCTGGGCTCTAGGAATTTCCACTAGACTCCACAACGTTCCTCTCGAACACCGAAATGGTGGAATGCCAAAATATATCACCAATCAACGACTCACAAGTCCCACTCAAATCCATGATGGGAAATGACCTCAGAAATTCTCTCTTCGACGACTTCATCTGCTCCAACACCTTATATCAACGAAGTGCTGAACTCCGAATCAGATTGGTCGGCTTCTGTACCACACTCAATCGATGGTATATACATGCTTTGTGGCTACAGGATTCGATCCTTTTATTGCTTAGCTATCGCTTCTCCCTGAACACGTGAACTCCAAACTTCCAGAGCATTCGTGGATCCAATAGTTCTCGATACTCAGTAAATTGATGACTGAGATTATCTACGTGACTCT